>JAMPIV010015251.1:80000-110804 GCA_024509875.1 Oreohelix idahoensis | reverse complement strand
TGTTACAAAGAATACAGGCAAATAATGCGTGTAGTAGTTACACTGAAACACAAAGATCACAGAACAGGCAGTCAGCTAAGACAACCACATCAACACAGACGTCGAATCTTCATGGGGCAATCGTTTTAGGCTGCTTGCTTCAAGCTTCTCAAACGATTCTATGAAAGCTGTCGTCATCTTCTGTTGGCTGCCGTAACTGGTGGTTTATTCTCTGAATGTGAAGGGACAGGAAGAGGAATTAAAACAATAAAGCACACAAAATGTGACTTGAATACGCATACAAATTTTCTCCAGAGACCCACCACTCATTCTATCTCCGAAAAATAACTACCCGCACCATATCTGTCAGACAGGGGACACTAGGGCGCTCTTACGTTCGCTAGAGCTCACATAAACTCACAAAAACACGTAGATAAACACTCAGCGAGCCTCTCAACAAAGGTCGAGTATTTTTGAGGGGCACGGATACAATAATAACACCCCCCCCCCCCCCCCCCATATACCGCAGCTCCAGAAAAATACACAATGTAGGTGTAAAAGGGGTGAAAAACATTTGATTTCCCAGGGACGGCTCCTTACGAGGTAGCTGTTTAGAATGAAGCTAGCAGTTTACAATGAAAATACCAGTAGACCGTACGGAATGCGACGTCGGCGGCGGGGTAGTCTTCTGAACAACAAGCAGAGTTTTGGCAAGAAATATTGAAAACACAATGAGCCAATGACACAAAACCGGGGGGGAGGAGGAGGAAGAGAAAAGAATTACTAGGGGTGTATATGTTCTTCCAGCGGCGAAGAAGCAGTTTTTTCACTCGCTTGTTCCCATCTTCTTAGTTCTCTCTCTCTTACTTTCTCTGTCTATCTCTCTCTCTCTCTCTCTCTCTCTCTATATATATATATATATATATATATATATATATATATATATATATATATATATATATATATATATATATATATATATATATATATATATATATGCGCGCGTTTACGTCTTTATATATACACACACACCCGTGTGTTGCCGGGGCCCGAAAGGGGAGCAAAGAATAGTAACACTGCACCCTACCATGCATGTCGTAAAAAGCGACTAAGGAGGGTTTGGGCATGGGGCTGTTTACCCCATCCCGTAAAAACTTCGCACAGTGGGCTGATCACCTGCTTGCCAACCAATCTGATTACGGAAACAGCGATAGATTGTTTGGTCTGTTTTTGTTCCACAAAGACGCCACTAGGCGTGGTGGAAACAGCGATAGATTGATCAATTTGTTGTTGCCCTAAGACGCCACTAGGCGTACTGGCCACATACTGCTTTGCCGGTTGGTGGCTAAGGATGGAAGAAGAGAAGAAGATATACACACAGAGAAAGACAGCGGTGTGGTTACAAACCATATCCAAACTACATCATATAGTAATACATCGTTCCAAAAACCATATCCAAACTACATCATATAATATAATACATCGTTCCAAAAACCATATCCAAACTACATCATATAATAATACATCGTTCCAAAAACCATATCTAAACTACATCATATAATAATACATCGTTCCAAAAACCATATCTAAACTACATCATATAATAATACATCGTTCCAAAAACCATATCCAAACTACATCATATAATAATACATCGTTCCAAAAACCATATCTAAACTACATCATATAGTAATACATCGTTCCAAAAACCATATCTAAACTACATCATATAGTAATACATCGTTCCAAAAACCATATCCAAACTACATCATATAATAATACATCGTTCCAAAAACCATATCTAAACTACATCATATAATAATACATCGTTCCAAAAACCATATCCAAACTACATCATATAATAATACATCGTTCCAAAAACCATATCTAAACTACATCATATAATAATACATCGTTCCAAAAAAACATATCCAAAAACTACATCATATAATAATACATCGTTCCAAAAACCATATCTAAACTACATCATATAGTAATACATCGTTCCAAAAACCATATCTAAACTACATCATATATAATAATACATCGTTCCAAAAACCATATCCAAACTACATCATATAATAATACATCGTTCCAAAAACCATATCTAAACTACATCATATAGTAATACATCGTTCCAAAAACCATATCTAAACTACATCATATAGTAATACATCGTTCCAAAAACCATATCTAAACTACATCATATAGTAATACATCGTTCCAAAAACCATATCTAAACTACATCATATAATAATACATCGTTCCAAAAACCATATCTAAACTACATCATATAATAATACATCGTTCCAAAAACCATATCTAAACTACATCATATAATAATACATCGTTCCAAAAACCATATCCAAATTACATCATATAATAATACATTGTTCCAAAAACCATATCTAAACTACATCATATAATAATACATCGTTCCAAAAACCATATCCAAATTACATCATATAATAATACATCGTTCCAAAAACCATATCTAAACTACATCATATAATAATACATCGTTCCAAAAACCATATCCAAATTACATCATATAATAATACATCGTTCCAAAAACCATATCTAAACTACATCATATAGTAATACATCGTTCCAAAAACCATATCCAAATTACATCATATAATAATACATCGTTCCAAAAACCATATCTAAACTACATCATATAATAATACATCGTTCCAAAAACCATATCTAAACTACATCATATAATAATACATCGTTCCAAAAACCATATCCAAATTACATCATATAATAATACATCGTTCCAGAAACGTCCTCTTCCTCTCTTCTCCCCCCCCCCCCACCCCCCGCACTCCCTTCCCAAGATATCCAGTGCACAACGTTTATAAAGTAAAGAATGTTATCTGTTATCACATCCGTATGTTGCTATGAAACGAAGACAGCCACAGAATTTTTCAGAATCCCGAGGTCCACATCCGATGTCAGGTACACAAAACAAATCTTCGAATAAAAACAGAGGCGAATTTCAGCGCACTAGTCAAGAACTGCAAGATCGGAATTAATCTACTAGTAACGGATTCCGATTATTGTTTTTAAACAAATATCCCGTTCAACTCTTGATGGGTTATAATTAGGATATATAGTGTAGTCAATTCAATATAACAATTTTTATTTCCGAAAGCAAAATATGGCACGATCTCCCCGCATCACTCAGTCCAAATTGAACACGTGAAAAATTGTGAGAATGTTATTGTGTGTGCGTTATTGTGTTACTTTTTTGTGATGCACTGGAAAAAAAACCAGAGCCTTGCCAGGTCGAATGGTAGGACAATGAGCAGACAAAGAAAATATGCATAACAGTAACGGAATGTGACAGATCAGTGTGGCAGCTACAAGTAAGACGCAGTTAATTGACAATATAAAGTCTGGTCTAACAGAACTGGGGAAAGAGATTGTCACATGAACAGGCGGTAATGTAGAAATATTATACACGTGTCAATTAATGATAACGAAACTTTGAAAAAGGACAAGATGATGATGGCCATAACGATGACAAAGATAATTCTGTTGACAGAGCGAAATCTGCCCTGTCAATGCCTTCTGCTTGATACTCATAGTCTGGGCAAAATCCAATAAGAAACGACCTCAGTAGTCACGTGCGTCAGCCTGAGTCTGTTTGCTTGGTTTATCACACTCCCTACAATTAGGGCACGCCTGTCTGGAGAAACCATTTCTGAAAGTCACCGCAGATGATGGATGACCAATGCATTATTTATTTTAAAACTGCGCCATTACAGGCTGATAACGGGTGATGTACCTTGTTCCTGGAACTCTTGGGGTAAAGTTAAACAATTTTACAAAGTCATATACAAGATGTAGCTGGAATATTTAGATATCGTCGGTTTGTGTAACGACAACTTATTTTAACGTAAACTTCGTTAATAAATTTAAAAGCAATATTTTATTTTTGAAAACATTAACATCTGAAAGTGAACTGGGTACGTTTCCATTAACCGTCATTTTTTGGGTCATTATGGGGCGCGCATTTCAGCTTCGGTTACATTGTGGCCCCGACTACTAGATGAGAACAAAAGAACTCCCGGTATGAACTCTCGAGCAGCGTTTACAAGCACTAAGTCCTGAGAAGGACTACTATCAATTAGCTTGATGATCGCCCTGAAAAACACATTAACCTGCACCGTTAACAGATGATAAGAGTGCAGGTTGTGCTGAGATTATGTCAGTCATCTATTTATGCGCTTCTGAAGCAGTTGATGTATGTTTACTTCAAGTCTCAACAACAGCAAAAATGTTGTCCTATGACATGGGACAAGTGCAGCTCTCATAACCGTCATGAATAGTTAATTAACTGAGGTGAAGAGACAGCGTTCACGACTCACATTGCCGCGTTAAGGCTGACATTGACTTCCCTTTATGAAGAAAACTACACCACCAGTCTCAACACATCATCAGTTACCCCGACAAACCCCAACAACTGGTGTATGGTTAGCGAAAGGTCATCGCCGGTGCGAAGCCATGCGTTTACAGATGATAAAACACAGCAGCCCGTGAAGAATAATACTAACGGGAGCTGCATCAGCATCGCTGTACCTGCATGAACGATGGTCCTGACAAAGGTCTTCAGGAACGGATAATGTTATTTCAAGTGCGCCTGGTTCTGGCATGCCAAAATGGTATGAAATAACCTAGGAGAAGAAGTTACAAGGAAACAGGAGCGAGATGTTTGCCACGAAATATTCCAAACGTCAACAGCAAGGAACCGTCCAGTGCGTGCGACTGAATTTACTTTAACAACAGACTCCTGGCTCGACGGCCTTTCAAAAACATGGAACAAAATGGCAGTCGAAAGTTTCCGGAAAGCTGGAGGTTTGTCTACGGAAGACAGAGAAGTTGCAGACGACAATAAAATTGTCACTGATGCTAAAATTGGCTGCGAGTGGTGTAGTATAAACAGCAAAGAAAAATAAGATGAAGAATTAGATAACTTGGAAGTTAAATTAGAATTCCCGTGTTTTAAAAAAAAGTATCTAATACAAGTAACAGGATCCAAGAAGAAAACAACTGAAGTATTTAGCCGAAAGATGCGACAGTCGTCTACAAGCAACCGTGTGTAACTGTGTAAAGTGATAACAAAAGTGGGTTCGTTAGACAAGTAGAGCAAGAGGATTCGGTCCCTTACCCTCTTGACATTCAAGACAGGTCCATGACTTGTTAGCGTCAACCTTCGATTCGATTTTTATGTACAGTAAACGTATCTGTGACGGTATTGCCTCCCCTGCTTTGCAGTAGTGGTCCAACATTGGCCAAAACTCAAGAGTATTTATTATAGGCTTCAATTGAGTCTATCTTTACACAAGATTACTCGTGGCAGAAATGTCTATAGAAGAGTAGCAAAGCTTCTATCACATGGAAGTCTTCATAATATATTCAGATAAGCGAAAGCACTTCTGGTTGTTGCTAAGCACGTTAATTCTATAATCTGCCGACAACTTTTAGGAAGAATTAAGCAATGGTTTATTCTAGCTCGTTAAGCCAAACCCCCGTGATTTAATCAGTGGAATTATTATAATAAATAAATAAATAAATAAATAAATAAATAAATAAATAAATAAATAAATAAATATATATATATATATATATATATATATATATAATATATATATATATATATATATATATATATATATATATATATATATATATATATATATATATATATATATATATATATATATATATATATATATATATACTCTGTTTAGAGTGTGTGTTTAGTAACTTAGACTGAGACACACATGTAGTACATTAAAAAAAAAATATTGAATCGAGTTAAATTTGTAACATTACAAATAACAAAATTTAATAATCACTTTAAGTTTAACACTTTAAAAGAAATAATTTGAATAGTTATGAAAAGGATTTCATCACTTAAATGAGATTTAACTGAATAAAGGAGGTCACTTTTGGCAGCGGATATTTTCACTTAGCTGCCAATGGTAGTTTCTTCTCCCGCTGGGTTAGTTCCTTTCAATCTGCTCTCGTTCGTCTCTGGTCAAAGTTCAGGCGCCGCACGTTCCAAGAACGTCAAGGAGTAACGGGCAAGTTGGTTCTGCGTCTGTCTATAAGATCCTCTTATGATGGCGCCTCTCACAACGTCAGTCCACTTCTACCTTCACTTAGTTCCAGAGATAGTACTTTCTGCTGGTACCACCAATAAGCCAATCTTGGCTACAGACGTTTTTTGCTCAGAGCAATAAAAGAGACGAATCGCTCTCTTACACGCGTCTGGGATGTCTTTAATTTTGTAATAGATTCCCCTCTGACTCCGTGTTTCTTCAGTTTCATATTCCCTGTTTTCCTTATTAAAATGTGATTTTTTAAAGGTATCCAATAAAAGGTCCGGTTAACAAAAAGGAATTATGAAGATAGTCTTCACTCTGGCGAGGTCTGAGGTTGTCTCGGCGAGCTTGAAATTCACAGTGAAATAAAACTGCGAAATGGTCAGCCTATATTCTCCCTCAATGTTGTTATGAACCTAATCAGAAAAATCCAATCATTTCAAATCAGGCAGATAGGGTGTCATATTTCAAAATAGTCCCACGTGAAATAAGGTGCGTGCCTGCAAAGGTCACGTATTACCATATATGGACATCTGATGCCTTGCATACACTCTCACAAACACATTTGTAGACTCATATTGTCTAAAATGTAATAAATCCATGATTACTTTTAACCAAGTGACCGGAAGCGATTATATCACACTTATCTGCCCACATGTGTCACACGGACAGTAATCTCGTTATCTGTCGTATGAGTACGCAAACTCCGTGTCTTATCGGTGATTTAAGCCGACAGCGCTGGCCGATGTACGTGTAAATCTGCCGCGCCTATAACCAACAAATCTGGGTAGCGCCCAGCAAATGTGATGTTCATATCAGCCGCTCCTTGCAAATGTGATATTAATCACCTACAGGGTGATTTGATCAAATCAAATATCTGCTACTTAGCAGAAAATAACGAGGAAAGAAAGAAAGAAAAAAATGTGCGATAATTGACAGCACATTAAAAAAAATCAATACCTCAAATGTACCGATACTGCCGGAGAGAACCAAAGATCGTTAAGAGGTCGTCCATTCCGTCACAGTATCAATATCACACACATGACATTAGACGCACGTGAAAGACATGTGACCCACTACTCTGCAAGCAGCAGAAGTTCTTCACCAGCTCAACTTGAATACTCTTGGCGCTCTGAACACAATTCTGACGGAGATGTTCTCATGCCAACTCCATCCAATCAGAACAGTGCGATGTTGATTGATTAAGAGAGAGTTGCCGCAATCTTTTCTTTTTTTTTTCTTTTATGACATGCATCTTTGTGCCTTTTTTTAATCATCCAAACAAAGCTATATCCATAAGAAGACGTGAACGTATCTTCGTGTTAATGACATGGATCTTTGTGCCTTTTTTAAATGATCCAAACAAAACTATATCCATAAGACGACATGAAAGTATCCTCGTGTTCATGACATGGATCTTTGTGCCTTTTTTAAATGATCCAAACAAAACCATTTCCATAAGAAGACATGAAAGTATCCTCGTAATGACATGGATCTTTGTGCCTTTTTAAGTGATCCAAACAGAACCATATCCATAAGAAGACATGAAACCTCGTTTTAATGACATAAGAAGACAAGATCCTCGTGTTAATGACATGGATCTTTGTGCCTTTTTTAAAAGTGATCCTAACAGAACCATATCCATAAGAAGACATGAAAGTATCTTCGTGTTAATGACATTGATCTCTGTGCCTTTTTTAAGTGATCCAAACAGAACCATATCCATAAGAAGACATGAAAGTATCCTCGTGTTAATGACATAATAAAAGGTGTAAAAATAATAGAAACTTTTTTAAAGGTACATAGTAACGCTGGTATGACATTAGATAGCTCCTAGGCGCAGTTATGTTTCAGGGCATCGACCAAAAGGATAACTGATAACTTGAGGTGTAACTGGTGAGTGTATTATGTTGACGAAGACAGTGACCTCTTAACTGCAGGGTAAGCCTGCTCGAACCTTCTTCTCGCAACACGCCAGAAGAAAGTGAATTCCTTCCTCCTGTTAGTAAATAAGCTGCATGTGCATCACCACAGTACACGAACTCCGTAGCACCAGCGAGGATCCCAATGTGGGTAAATGAGATCACACATTCTATAAATATTTTTGTAACATTCTTGAAAAATAATAAAATTTTACTAATAATGTAGTTTTACACTCTTTAATATTAATATATTTTTAAGTTATTTTTTAATGAAAAAATACACCGATATAAGGGAACTAAATAATTTTGTACAAAGTATGAACATGCATGCCGTTCACAGAGAGATGTTAGTGCACATGCACACCGTCCTTTGCGCATTCTTCTTTGGTAAGTGTTACATTAAAAAAAAATATATATATAAGGGAAACAATACAATTATCGTCTAACTTTCAACCAAAATAACTTGCTGCATATCTTACCGTTACGAAGGCTTCTGACAGAAAAAGCTGGCATTTTATATACTGAAGCACATTAAAAACGCACCACCTGTATAATCCAGGAACAGAGTGTGAAATGTAAATATAAGTGTTTACAAGTTTACATATTTGGAATCTTTATTCATTTTCCTATGAATCCTCAGTATCTGGTACGTCCACCGTGTGCTTGCAAACAAGCTTGGCAGCGGCTCCGCATGGAACGCACAAGTCTCTGAAGGAAATTCCGGGGAATCAAGTCCCATTCACGTGTAAGAGCAGCTTCGAACTGTTGCAGATTAGCTGGAGAACCTTGCCTGTAGACTCTGCGTCCAAGCTCGTCCCACAGATGTTCTATAGGGGACATGTCTGGTGATAGGGCAGGCCAATCAATCGTCACAATGTTCTGCTGCTGTAGATATTGCTGCGTAATGCATGCGGTGTGCGCACGTGCGTTATCCTGCTGGAGAAGCTGCAAGTCTGGATAATTTGTGAACGCAGGAGCAACCTATGCATCCAAAACCTCATCTCGATATGTCACAGCATTAACATTTCCACGGAAGACGTGAAGAGGAAAGCGATGGTGAAAACTGAATCCTCCCCAAATGTGAATACTGCCACCTCCAAATCGGTTGTGCTGACGAACACAGCAATCTGCAAAGCGCTCTCCACATCGTCACCAAATCCGCATACGTCCATCAGCAAAGGATATGTTGAATCTGCTCTAGTCTGTGAATAGGACAGCATTCCACTGCAGTCTAGTCCATCTGACATGTTGCTCTGCCCATTGCAGGCGCTCTTGACGATGTCTGTGAGTCAAGTTTGGCCCAACATAAGGTCGTCTTGCAGTAAGGCCTGTATCTCTGAGTCGTCGTATGACTGTCATTCGAGAGACTTGCCCACGTCTACCCACTATTGCTCTTGCTGTTTGACTTGCCGGGAGAGAACGATTCCTTAGGTGACTCAGCACAATATGACGATCTTGCGCAGGGGTAGTAACTCGTGGTTGGCCATTCCGAAGTCTATCCCGGGCACTGCCAGTGGTTCCGTAACGTTCATTGAGACGTACAATAGTGCTGTGGTGGCAATTCATCCTTCTGGCAATGGCCCGCGAGCTCATTCCGGTCTCCAACATACCAATGGCTCGTTGGCGGTCGTTTTCAGATAGTCGTGGCATTTCAAGCACATGTACTGGGTGTTTTGTCTCAACGGCCTTTTTATACCGAGTATACTGCCACAACGCGTACACATTTTCAGGGTCATAGCTGTTGGGAATCGTGTTGCACGTGTAACTTTCATTGTTTTCATGTAGTCTGTACACAAACCCGTGGGTTGAATCATGCACTTTCCATTCCAGCAGCAATTCGCTCTCCACCTCATGACAAACACGGGGAAAATCCATTCCCACACTTCTTTTTCCAACTTCTCGGCATCAGTATATATAATAGTGGTGCGTTTTTATATATATATATATATATATATATATATATATATATATATATATATATATATATATATATATATATATATATATATATATATATATATATATATATATATATATATATATATATATATATATATATATATATATATATATATATATATATATATATATATATATATATATATGAATGATGTTACAATGAGAGATACAAATGGAATAAACTATGTCTTGTAGAACAATCATTGGTAGCCTCATACCATCTTGTGGCCATACTATCTCTGAATTTTATCTTGTTTGCTCCTTATGAAGCATGGAGCCACTACTGCAACTTGCCCCCCTTCCCCTGAAGGAAGCCTGCAGCTAGCATGCACATGATTTTGCAGCAATGGGTTTCTGTAGTAATGTGCTTTACATGATGAGACTGCCAGCCTCGTGACCAACCTCATATTAGTCGCCCTGTACGACATGCCTGATGTAGCAAAGTTGATTTTGCTGGGGAGGTTATGATGGTATCCTAAAAAGAATGAAAAGGTGTCTGCTATAACCGTGTGAGGTCAAGCACATGTAGGTCTCTGACTCTATAGATGAAGATGATGAATTATGTGCAGAGAACCTAACGCTACCTCCCTAGGTCTCACACGGTCAATCTTCTGGCTCTAGTGTATGGTGTATGGTGTACCTAGTGTCTAGGGGAGAAATGAATGATGGTACACAACAATCAAACACTTTAAGTTTCTATAAAAGAAGTTAATAACTAGCAGTTAAGTTTTTCTTTGAACAATTATTTACAATTTATTTTGCCTGTCCATTCATAGCTTGTGGACAGGTCTTTGAAAATAAGGACAAGATAGTTTACAGAAAAGAACAATTAAAAATGTTGGGTCCATCTGCCCAATAACTAAAAGTTATTATGTAGTTATAAATGTCCTTCCTGTATGAAAAATTAAATTAGTTCACTTTAGTTATCTAATTTATAAATGTCCTTCCTGGATGAAATATTACAGAGTTCACTTTAGTTATCTACCGGGAGAGTCACTGTATATGAGGGCTGTAGTTCATCCTACCCCCATAAAATTCCTGTGTAATATTTTGAAACACAAGAAAATGTCAGAGATGCCCCAGATGTTTTACTCTTCACCTGGGAGTCCTTGTTGTAAGATAATTCAATGGGTAGTTGCAGAAATTTCAAGTTCAACACTCGCCAAAGCTCCTACTGGATATTCAACAGCATATAAGTCTGGTTGGAGACTGGCTGGCGTTTATAAGCACTCAGCAGGTTTCCTGTCACCAGCCGGCAACAGGAACATAGACCCTCTGCCACAAAAGGACACCCTGGCCTTTTATCTCTGATCATTTATTCTAACACTTAATTCTCTACGTGGGTATGGGGTCAGCCTCGCGTGCCTTACAAATGCACTCGCCCCGAATTGTACAGGACTCCCACCTGGTTGTGACCACACCTCAAGTCCTTATAGTAGATACGCCACTGTACGTTCACATACTTTTCCTCCATACAATAATGTGGAGTAACCACATTTCCTGTGATATGATCTTCTCTTCTTTTCTTTTCACTTATATTTGCTTCAGGCATGTTAAACAGTGTTCATTGAAAACAGAGGCTTGCTAAACTATTTTAATACAATAATATGTCAACATAATCATAACAACATACATCAGTCACATACCGTTTAATGTGTGGACTCAACAATGTCTGCTTCCGACATGTCCTTCACTTTTTACCCAATAGCAGTATCTAACTTTGTAGTTGGACCAAACATATTAAATTTCATAAAATATCCTTACCACAATCAAGAAATATATAAACAAATGACGCTGATTTGGTGAAGAACTGGCCTCAGCTTCCTCCGAACTGCACAGACTGTGAATTTATTCTTTATTTAAGTTTAAAATTAACACAGCTGTTTTTCAGCGTATCTGTATACAAATTTTAGTTCAACTGGCAATGAATAATCAAAGCCTTTTGCTAATATCTACCAGCCTAGCCAATCGTAACGTTCTACTACTTGAATTCAAATGCAGTTTGAATGAAAAACCCAAAATAATTTTGAATAACTGGTGGTCGATTGGCCCGTCTGCTCTAGTCATGCCCAATATGGCCCGTCTGCTCTAGTCATGCCCAATACAAAAGATATCACGTTTAGGATTACATTTCTCCTACCGTTCCCCTTTCCCATTCATACTCTGTTTACCCCAAGCGAATTTGAATGTACCTCCCTGCCTCTTTTTCCAGCTCGCGTCCCCCTAACGTTACCAAAACCATGAACAGGAACGCCAGTGTGTCTGGTCGTGTGTTCTTAGATATTAGTATTTCTTCAATAACTTCTCTAATACTGGGATTATCATATATTTTAAAGTACATTCTTACTCAGCTAACTTTACGTCATACTACCATATAATTCTTATGGGGAACTTCATAATGGTTTAAAATTTCCAATTTATGTCATCGTCCATCGTCAAATAAAATTTTACACAAGTCCGCCATCTTTCCTCTCCTTCATCTTGCGAGCATGTATTTTTCAAATAACTACTGGTTTTAGTTACATCAGACATGCTACCACTAGGAAGAAATAAAACTGTCTGCGTGGTTATGCCTTGGCTGGCTTTTCCGCAGTGTGAATATATGCGTTGCAGACTGTGTCATCGAAGCGGGGTGTAGACGGGGCGGGTTAGGAATTTGCGTTACTAGTTAGTATTGTATCGTGTAATACTACCAAACAATGTAAGGATTACTACTAATTTTGCTACAAAGTTGACAGAAAGTGTTACTTCAGATAGCTATATTGCGGCATGCTTCCGCCAATAGTTAATTGTAAGGCTAGACTACAAAGTGTAATCAGCAGATTGGGCAAAAGTTAAATATAGTAGTGTTTGTCGAAAACGAAACTAAAGCGTGTCAGACTTTTCCGTGAAATCGTTCTATAGGCTTAGCACTGTGCAAAAAGCAGCGCTGCTGGCTTCGAAGATGCCAACCGCCAGACACATGCGGGCTAATGTATTTATTATCGTTTTATGCCTAAATCGTACTGAATTGAGCGTTTATTCTCGCATATTTTGCTATACCTGACAGTGGAATAATCCTATTCTTTTGTGATGGGGCCATAATAAACGCCCCAAAATCTCCCTCAAGTTCATATTTGTGTGTTTAGAAACTCAAGTTAATAGTGCAGCATGAGCCTGCCGCTTTGCGAGTGCGCGAGCGTAAATCACTACGTCAGCACGCCAGCCGTGCGTGATGCGGTTATTTGGCGTATAAAATACGGGCGCGCCACAGGCCGAAGGCAGTTTGGTGAGATTCGCAGTAGAGGCAATATGTGAGAAGAAGGCACTCAGGGTCAGCAAAAGTTTGCACACGGCACGGAGGTTAGCAATTGAGCGCTGGCTGGGTGTTTTGTTTGTTGGTTTATTTGTTTAGTGTTTGCCTTATTTGCTTTTTTGTCTCTGAGAGGGTTGTATAAATAAATACAGCCCCTGCCTCAGAATCAGAGTTTTTATTGTTGTCACATTTCTTAGACTCACCTTCGCGTCTACACAGATGCTGATATATTTATATGTGAAGAAATGCCTGCGTCATGCAGCAGGTGGAGGTGGGAGGGCACAAATGGATAATCATAAGAAAACGGTGATGGTCCATGGGGAATAACAAAACAGAAGGAGTGCGGAGTAGGATAATAAAACAGAGCGCCAGAGAGACTGGGCAGGTGCGGGTTAGAGATAAAAAATGGTGAGATACTGAGTATTTTCAAAGACAATAACTGAGATGGGTATTGACAGATGAGATGGCGCAGGCTGTATGGCGATAATAGTATTTGTGGCCGTGATTGTCAAAGAGGTGGTAACAGTAATCAAGGTACTCTACAAAGGCATTATTCTCCTGTGCTGGATATCACGTTTTATGGGGTTTTTTTTTTTAAATATTACCACAACCTCCCTCAAATCCTGATTATGTTTCTCACTTCAGTCTCTCTTCTTCCCCTGTCTCGTGCTGCTCTCTACCTGTCAATCTTCTCAGTTCTTTCCTGTGACTTGGCACCATCCATATCGTGCGCGAGTACACTGTTATATCTCTATTGCTTTTCATCGTACCACGTGGCTTAACAATTTGAGCCTATCTGCTTTTAGAATTTTAATAATGGGAGAATGAGAGGACATGGGAGAAAAAGATGTATATAATCTGAAGAAATCGATATAATTTGCTCAATTCATTGTTCCCATTCCCAATTCACCTGTAACTCATGCTGTCAGATCAAACGGTTGCGGTTCATGGACACGCTACCAGAATCCAGGAGACTCGATGAAAACTCCTCAATTCCCCAGCTCTAAATTGGACAGCTCATCATAAACTGGGCACTCAGCATCAGTTATTGTTTCTGCACTAGCCAGAATAAAAATAACTAAATACAAATAGAGAGATAAATAACAGCCCAGATTTTGTCTTAAATTACAGAGCTGACAGCCGAACAATGAGCACATTTTCAGTGGTTCAGTCAACAATGTGAATCTCGTGTGTCAAGACAGAAACATAGACACGCCACATTTAGACCGGTCATTTCCGGGGATCTCTGAAGACACAAAGAAAACATAGTACTATTACACCTTCTGACACGTCATACAAGGCGACTAATATAAGGTTGTACATGGGGGGGAATGGCAACCTCATCATGTCAAACAAACAGCCACAGAAAGCACTAGAGCAAGAGCGAGGCTAGATACAGCTTTAGTGGTAAAGGATGATGATGATGATGATGATTAAGATCGGCGGGAGGTGGGAACTTGTTTAGACAAAGTCTGCAGGAAAGTTATAGTCAAGTTCCAAACTTCAGCATTCTTACTAAAACATAATGTTTTACAAGTTAGTACGACGACATCACCTATGCTGAGCACGTGCTACTACTAGTAAAATGACGTCATTATTCCGGTGAC
This sequence comes from Oreohelix idahoensis, assembly GCA_024509875.1. Classification (NCBI taxonomy): domain Eukaryota; kingdom Metazoa; phylum Mollusca; class Gastropoda; order Stylommatophora; family Oreohelicidae; genus Oreohelix; species Oreohelix idahoensis. The sequence goes on along the minus strand of JAMPIV010015251.1, from coordinate 95,923 downwards.
ACACATGCACACATATACGTACACTTACGCAAAGGTCTGACACAATAGCATTAACAAAACAGCCAACATTTTTGCTCCGGTCACTCAGGTCATACTGGGGGGCACAATAATCCGATTACGACAGAAGTGGTGTTAACTAGAGAAAGATAAGAAAAGATTCTGGCTATTTCGTAGATTACTGCTTGCAGACACGACCATCTATCTCACTTAGGCGTCTCTTTCTCACAGCGAAATGATGGACAGAGCATGCAATAAGTTGGAGAGATGACAAGACTGAACAGCTGTAAGTGATGGAGAGACAGCAGATAAGAAGTGTGGCGTGATGACGAGAGGGAATGGCCTTGAATGATGGAGACAGCAAACGACAATTGTGGAGAGATGACAAGAGTGAATGACCTTGAATAATGGAGACAGCAGACAACAACTGTGGAGAGATGGCAAGACTGAACAGTTCTAAGTGATGGAGAGACATCAGATAAGAAGTGTGGCGTGATGACAAGAGGGAGCTAGTTTTGAATGATGGAGACAGCAAACAACAATTGTGGAGAGATGACAAGAGTGAATGACCTTGAATAATGGAGACAGCAGACACGAACTGTGGAGAGATGGCAAGAGTGAATGACTTTGAAGAGTTTATTCTATTTATTTATTCACTGCAGACGAAAACAGCGATTATCAGAATGATTGATTAACCTCGGAGCGAGTTACAAAAAATAAGAAAAGGACGCTCTCACTTAACTTCCAAAGAAGTACACATGATCGACCCCACAGCTTCCCATATCAATCGCAGCCAACAATCGACCAGTGTCTGGATTTAGTGTTTAAAGGGATTAAAGTAAAAATAAAGTGTCTGGCCCTGATCTGCTACGACATCTGTGACATTACATCCCAACGCGACTCAAAAGTAAATGTCCATCTATAACACCCTCATTTACTTGGTATAACATTTTTCCTTGAGTAATCAACGATTAATGAGTAATTTACAACCGTTGAACTATGTTGAACCTTGACAGTTTCTATTTTAAAACTTGTCTACTAAAAATTCATCATCAACTATCATCTAATCGCTCAACAATGTTACTGATTAAGCAATTAATGGACGAGTGGCGGATGTCTTTCGTTTTACTGACCCGTCGATTTTCGTTAATGCTTTACGGACAAGCTTTTACCCTCGGGTATTCGTTACCCATTTCTGTTATGTTCCTGTGTTTGTTGCCTGACGAAGGCATTTCGCCGATAATCTTGCCATGCTGATGCCGTATCACCGTAAAGCTGATCTTATTCAACCCGTGTAATATGTTACTGTCACGCTCAATAGCCCTTGACAATGTGTAATTCAAAATTAACAGCTCGCACCAAAGTAAGCTAAGTATGAAATTTCCAGGATACATTAACACAATAGAAAAATATGCTGACAATTCTGTCTTCGCAGCGCACGACGCAAAGACGCATATACACATAGACACGCCCATACAAATGAAATTTGTAACCAAAAAAAAAGTGATTGTAACTTAAAACAAGTAACGACACAAATAAACGGGCACATCAACGTTCCAGTCAAGAATGTGGGGTGCTTAAGGAACAACACTTTTTTCATATGAATATATCTGTTTGTTTATTTATTATTTTTGTTCTTATTTTTGCAAATTTTAATGCATGAAACTACATACAACTCCATAACGCAGTACAAATATTAACGTATTCTAAGCCTACCCATTCAAGGACATAATGTATTTGTTACGGGACTCATTTGCTCCAGGCATGTGACCGGATGTACAACAGTGATATTTATCGCCTTCGGTAAACTGTTTCATAACTACTTTCCATAATGTTCATAGAAACATGAAATTCGTGTAAGGGCCGCTATAGACAACAGACCGCACAGCGTTTGTGTACATCGCTGGTACCGCTGAGAGAAGATCCGCTAAAAAAAACTACTTTTCCCATAAATTGTTACGCTCGCTGTTTTGGAGCCTGGCCAACATATATATATTGCATATATATATTTTTTTAATCACAAAACTCCGGTCGACTGCGAATGATGGAATGCGTGAAGAGTAATGTAAACTGCGAAAAACCGATTGCGTATAATAGAGAGTAATTTATTATGTTTTGTAAAGGTCAAGTCATAAATACAGCCGCCAAACCGTCATGCGCCACATTAGGGGTATATAGGGCCTCACCGGGTTTAGAAAAACTGTTAACAATGACTGCTGGGAATGTGGTTATTCACCTGTAGTCTAGCTAGGCTTACTTTTCTTACTATCTATGTATGTAATATATATATATATATGACTGTAATGCATGTCCAGATAACATCAATGCCACGCACATCCTGGCACCTTTACTGTATGCTGGCAATGACTTGTTACATGCTATGTTATTTAACGGTAACATTTCCCAGAGCCAGAGCCTGTCTACAGGCGCTCGAGTGCTCACGTGGAGCAGCGCATTCTCCTTCTAACGGGCTCACGACACCCGAGGCGGCAGCCATGACAAGTTGTACGTCAATCTCGGAGAGGTTTCCACTCATCTCGGCTTCAAGCGTTCCCGTCTGGTCTTGGCCTGGATGGGGTTACATGCCGCAATACTCGGTCATGACAACACAACGACAGAATGAGAGCAGAAGCTAAGACTGATGTGATGGCAGGAGGATGCAGAATTGAAGAAACAGGGACGGGTACTCATGTTATGTGAAGTGGGTAGACGAGAATGAAGCACGCTAATAAGAAGAAAGGGGTGCATCTTGCCTTCTCATGTGACTTTCATTGTCGTTACTCGCATTGCACAAAATACAACTAGTAAAGACTCGCAGAGCCTTACAGTGGGTGCGCTATGAAAGAGATTTTAACTCTTTCAGTCCAGAGTTATTTTGCACGCTGTGCCAGACTTTTATTGTGGGCAGAATTTTATAGAGTGAAGTGTTCATCTTTCAGTCTACATTTTTGTGTGAATTTTCCTTTGAACATGTACATATTATATACCAAACTGTAGGAAAATAGAAAGAGAATTTTAATGTATAGTGTCTTTGGTAGTATTAACTCTTTCAGTCCCAAGCAAAAAAGTGGGTTTGGCCCAAGCAAAAATGGCCACCCCAGTGCGTTTTTATTGTTGTTGTTTGGAAATAATTTTTTAAAATGTTCATATGCATAAATAACTTTGTTGTTGTATATGAAACTGAAGGTAATTGGATGTACTTTACTCTTGTGCTACAAGTATAAAAGCTTTCATTGAAAAATGATTAGTTATTCAAGGTAAAATGGGGGATATGCGCTTAAAAAAAATGATTAGTTATTCAAGGTAAAATGGAGGATATGCGCTTAAAAAAATCGCTTTAAAAATCTAAAATAAATATTTCAAAACAGAAACACGTTCACTCTTAAACACGTGCGGTATTTAAAAGAATGTACTTGCAGTCGGAAATGACGTTTTGGGTGGTTTGTGGGTGATTATAATTAGAAACAGTCTCAAACAGAGGCACATATACTAAAGGCTTTTTAAAGTCGATTGGGCCAAGCGCATCTAACCCATGAGCCTTTATAAAGTCGATTGGGACTTAAAGAGTTAACACAAGTATGTTCGGTATACTTAAAACATTTTGCATGTAAAATTGAAAAAACGCTAACAAGTTGACTGTAGAATACTATCTTACCAAAGACAAATTACTGTTGTAGACAATCAAACTTTCTTTTTAGTCTTCAAACATCAAGTTAATCCATATACAAGTAAAAAAAACATGCTTATCGCCACAATTAGTACATTTAGTGTTATTCACACCAGTTTTTCCGTGGTCCTTTGAAAGAAAAATATAGATTATGCAATCGTGCATTACGTAATTTTCAAACAAATAAAGAAGAATAACGTCATATAAAAATTTTTTTACTCTTGTTTAATGTTTTAATTGTATCCCTAGCTTCATCTTCTACCAAGAACTAGTTATTAGTTGTTAGGGTAGGTCTAGTTTTGTTGCTTTTTTGATCGGCCAGAATACGACTACGCCTACTCATCGACTAAACCTAGGTGTGTCTAGCTTTTCTGCACAGATTCCATATTTTGACAACAAACTGTGACTACCAAACAATCATCATCAATGTCAGCAATGTTTCAAAGTAGTTTGACACAATTATTTGCTTAGGAGACTTAGAAAACGTAAATATAAAGCGTGACATATTTCTCTAGCAATAACAATGAAAAACGCAAACACGCAAATTTTCACAAAAATTGTGATAATAACATCAAAACACGCACATGTTCTGATTAACTACAGTCAAATTAGTTGTTTAGATAATAGCGGAAGTCATTCTACGAGTTTTAATATATGAACTGCATTAAACAAACGATTTTTAAGGTTTATGCGTGATAAACTAAAAACCACGTTGTGAGCGTTGCTCTGGCACGGCGTGTTGAATTTTGCAACGCTCAGAGCGTTGCTCTGGACTTTAAGACTTAAGTTGACGGATGGGCAAGCATTCCGTCTTCATCCGAAGAAAAAAGAAAACATACAGTACCGGGATTCATCAGATGAATTGGCTGAATTTAAAGAGAAATCGAAGTTATTAGAGTGTTTGTATGCGGAGCTAAGGAGATTGAAAATGAAACATCTTTCTGAAAATGGCGCGCTCCCGCCATCAAACGTTGATGTTTTTAAAGATGTAAGTGGATCTAGGTCAACTGTGATCTGAGAAAGTCGACTTCAGGGGTCAGATCTACCTGCACTTGTCAAGTAGCTGCATTTTATCACCTGTCTTATTTAGTAATATAAAAGTTTCAAAATGAAACGTAATTTTAACATACAAAACGTTCTCCGCCCTTGATAAGTCATCTTCTGTGTTTCATAAACCAAAAACATCTCTCTGTTTGACAAATAACCGTATTTTACTTTTTTAAACAAACAAACAACTATCTATGTATCCGAAATGAATTTTCTATGTTTTATAAACAAACCAATTTAAATGCCGTGTAACTTCTCCGTGCCCAAATCTCACTATTTATGAGCTCCACAAAATCGTTATTTTACAACGACCTGAAGAATTATTTCACTGACAAGACGTTCTCTTCCACCTGGTCAAGTCAGTAAGGTTCAAGAACCAAAGATAATTATTCATAACCAAAAATTATCCCAATCAATCCAAGACATCTAGAGAAGGTGTGAGAAGAAATGTCAACACATCATCGTGTGACAGAATGGGGCGACCCCTCTCGATCTCTGTTTCACTACGGCAGTATCAGTTACATTTTTGTACTGATTTTTATTGGCTGCTTTCAATTGTCGCACTTTCTTTCTCTGCTATGTGTAGCAGATATTTGGTATTTTATTCTTACACCCCTCTCAGGGATAAGTTATTACGTCTGTTTGTTTCCCGCCTCTTCGCTAGGCTTTGCAAGGAGCGGCAGAAATAATATTAACGACAGGCAGGTTGGTAAAATTCCTTTGTACCAAATCTTGGCCTCGGCGGATTTGCCCTAGGAAAATGCCAGCGTATTTGCTAATCGCTGATAAAGGCCAGAGTACGGGACAGATAACAAGATTGCCGTCTGCGAATATATTACTTTCTGACAAAGTAATAATTTGTTACATCTGAAACACAGTGTACTGATGTGTCTGTGAGTTCGTCTGCCAGGCAATCGGATGTTTAGAGCCCATTTTCAGAAAAGTAATGTTTGAAAATTTGCACTAGATGAGTCATGCAAAATATTCAAATCAGATTGGCTGATCATCTGAGCTCCATAACAAACAGAGCGGGGTAGGACAGTGAATATAACCTGACGCTTCAGTCAGTCTAGTTCACTGTGAGATTCACGCTTGCCAAAGACATAAGACTTGCCAGTAGTTAGAATTCAGAATTATAATTTATCAGACCGGACACCTTTTATTGGAGTATTCATCATGACTTACAATTCAGCCCAGGAAATCTCTAACATTTTAAATAAGGAAAACCAGAATATCTGAGGAAACAAACACATGGAGTCAGACAGGGAATTATCTTATTAAAGAAACGACACCCCAGACGCGTGTAAGAGGCCGATTCAAGTCTTTTTTATTCATCTGAGCAAATAAGTCTGTGAGCCAAGATTGGCGTAAGTTGTCATTTTACATTACTAACATGTGAAATAACACACACACACACACACACACACACACACATATATATATATATATATATATATATATATATATATATATATATATATATATATATATATATATATATATATATATATATATACGAGTATATATATTACCTTGTGAATATTAATATGTGAAAATCGCTAGTGAATGTCCTAGTTATTTGAGGCTGGCAACCTCAGCGTATAGAAAGATTGGCAGTGGTGGTTGCTTTATTGCTAGTTTCTTAAAAAGAACTAAAAGCAAAAGGTAGTCACAAGTTCCATATGGAGCAGGCAAGAATAGATGAAGAAATTATGTACATTCTAATTATAATACTTACAGTTTCAAACCAGTGTAAATGTCGATGTTAACATATGCACTTTAAAATTAATGGAAGTTTCAAACTTTTCAAATCAGTGTAAACATAAATGAAAACATATTCAATTTATATTGTGAACACTTTTCAATCAGTGGAAATGTAAATGTAAACATATTTTATTTGTACTATTAACCTTTTCATTTAAACGTAATGTAAAGCAAACGCTATCCAATTTAAATGTAAAGAAAGATTTAGCCGGAGGCAGTAAATTTAATTCTCATCGAAGGTAAATTCTGAGAAAAATGGGATGGTAGAATAGAGGAAAGGGGACACATAAGTATGTGTCGGGAAACGCAATACTCATCAGAGCGTTTTGTTTCTATTCTTTATCATAGTTATCGGTGGTACCAGCAGAAAGTACTATCTCTGGAACAAGAAGATGACAGTGGCCTAAGCTTTAAGACGAGGGACCAATTTTGTAGACTCTCCTTGACATTTCTGGGAAACGAGCTACACCCGACAACGTTGACCAGCGACGAGCGTGAGCAGTGTAAAAAGAACCCATCAGTGGGAGCAGAAACTACTATTGGCTGCTAAGTGCAAAATATAAGCTGCCAAAGTGAACTTTTTTCCATCGACTCTACTATCAATCAATGATGAAACTTTTCTTCTGAACGATTCAATTATTTCAACCTGTTAAAACTTAAGTGATTATTAAATTTTGTTATTTGTAATTTTAGAAATTTAACTTCGATTTAATCATTTTAAAGTTACTGCATGTTTGTCTTAGTCAATTTACTACACACACTCTAAACAGAGCTATACAGAATAATAAGAATTTCACTGAGTAAATCAGAGATGGGGGCTTAACGAGCTAAAATTAATCATTGCTTAATTCTTCACAAAAGTGGTCGGCAGATTCTAGAATTAACGTGCTCAGCCAAAGCAGCATTGTTTTCGCTTATCTGAATATCTTGTGAAGACTCCCTTTGTGATAGAAGTGTCATTACCCTTCTATCTACATCTCTGCCAAGAGTAATCTTGTGCGAAGGTAGACACCTTGGAAGGCCCATATTAGATACTCTTGAGTTTTGGCCACTGTTAGACCACTACTGCAAAGCAGGGGAGGCAATACCGTCACACATCGAGACTTTCGTTATTCAGCAGTGCCGTGTCCATTATTCATAAAAAATTTCTAGATCAGGGAGTATTGTAGAAAAGGAGAGCCTGGCGGAGGTGAGGGGGCAAGTTGAGGAATAGGAAAATTATACTATAAAGAGGAAAAGACGCACGTTAAATGACGGAATGAACGAGTGGGAGAAAGAATATCCAAATCTCAATTTCTAACTTCATTTCCATTCCAATTAGCACTGCGAAAGGGGAATGAAATATTTCACGAATTTCTTCAACTTTATTACTCGCTTTAAGTGCAAGGCTGAAGACAGAGAACAAGAAGGAATAGGGGGTAGCTCTTCGCTCTGGGGTGCAAGTTTCAGGCTTGCCTGTACTACCACTAAGCCAGTCTGTTCCGCGTGACAAGGAAAGAAAACAAGCCACACGTTAAAAATCCCAGATAACCCCTGGATGTTAGCGGCGGCACACAAGACTCCCGGGATGTTTTTCAGCTCCAGTACCACAATCCACGGAATGGATGGGGATGCTCAAGTCATCTCTGTGCTCCCTGTCATATATCTGCAATCACATAAAGTTTCTCACCTGTTTCATTAAAACCAAATCGAAATCAATGCTAACAAAGATTACAGTAACATTTCCCGAGTTGTGAAATTGACCAACGAACTGCAAAGATCTGTTAACAAACTTGATATAGGGTAACTCAGCTACTTCTACAGCATGAGCACGTACGCCCGACCCTCACAGTAATATTCAATCACTTCCAGAATTCAATGCACAGAGTGATCCACGGGAATTCTGCTTCAAACCTTTATCGCATTATTTTGATGCCCATGGTCTCAAGTTCAGTCATTATCTTTGATGGACTGGCAAATAACCATACAAGTTGTAATATAATCTATTTGGCTTGAATGATTGTTAGTATTCAAAGATCATTTCAAATTTACTGTATGTCAAGCAGTCAACCCATCTCATCATTGCACCATTTACGTTCTTGCACTCAAGAAGCCTGGGCACATATGACTGACAGGATTGCACAAATACGAGGCTTAGTTACAGGTTGTTGTTTTGGACGCCCCAGGTAAGTCTTCGGACAATCCCTGGTTTATGAAAACTTCGGGCAATCCCTGGTTTATGAAAACTTCGGGCAATCCCTGGTTTATGAAAACTTAAACCCCCCCCCCCCCCCCCCCCCCCCCCCCCCCCCCCCCCCCCCCCCCCCTGAGCATCAGACTTTAGGTCAAACTTATGCCACGGCTTCCTGTCACGTGCCATCAGCTCTAGGTCTTTCCACGGCTTCCTGTCACGTGCCATCAGCTCTAGGTCTTTCCACGTCTTCCCCATCGCCTTCGTGTCTGTCTCCAGTTCTCTTCTCCGCGTGTTCTTTGGTCTTCCTCTACCTCCCCCTTACCCTGGGGATTCCACATTTCTCATCAGCGTGTTCGTAAATTAGCGATTGATGACATTTTTTATTCTCGACACTAGAAGTTGCTTGCTGGATTACTGGCCTCGGTGATTATTATGACTTAGGTTCTCCAAGGCGTAAACAACGGTGTTCACAACTATGAGGATATGGTGACTTCAGTATTCCTCACAACGGATGGGCTAGTGCAGAAGTACTGCTGAAATTTCATATTTTTGGTCTAACCATTACTGAAGGCACCCAAATACCACTTGATACTGCCAACGTAACTGAACCACGCAGTTCAAGACAAACTTTAACACAACAGGTCAATGGACTTTGCAACGAAATTTCTAATGTCTTTGCGGAAAGCCAATGAAAACGCCTTAAAAGCACATGTGCAACTTTGAAAGAGCACAAGTCCAAAATTCTCCATAACCACGCCCAGGGACATTTTCTCAAAATGAAACACCCAAGCAAGAGCGGATTACTCAATCGGGAGTTATCAAGTCAATTCAGACAAGTAACCGAGCTGCACGTGTAGCTGTGGTGCCAAAACCAAATGGAACTGTCTGAAGATGTGATTTCAAACTCAGTATCACACTTACCTGAATACAGAAAAATAACTGTTCCCAAGGCCTGAAGCTTCCACGAGCTTCACGACAATACGGTTTGGTAAGCTGATCTCTTCCATGTCTATTTAAAGATTGAGTTGCACGATGAAACAAAGCAACTTGCTGTCTTCAACAACCAACTCGTTCTTTTCAAGTGTTAATAACTGCATTCTGGAACATCAATTTTTCAACGTTTCATCGCAACCGATCACTAAGGGTCTGGCTTGCTGTACAAAATACCGGGCACTGACAGTGTGAACGGTGGTTTGGTTTTGATAAAGGAAAGGAGTGTGGAAAAATGGTTTAAGAAATATAAATAAGTTTAGTTACAGATTATTTGTCATTGTTGCAGGGAGATAAGATGAGTAAAGTGGGGCTTTGTCATAAGGGAGGAAACTCCACATATTTCGGTTGGTAGGAGAAATGTTTAATTTAGGTTAAGTAGATTTAGAATGTTATCAGTTATGGGTTAGAAAATTAGCATATGACGAATTTGTTGTAAGCGTTAAAGAAGAAGGTATGCTATTGAGGTAAAACATCCAAAGGGGGATAATGTAAGATTATGTCCCTTGCAGGTTTTAGTGAGTTGTGCTCACAAATAAAAAAGTATGCACGCACGTGAAAAGTTGAGATGTGTGAACACAGTTGAGGGAAAACGAATAATGTTAGAACGGGGATCGGGCAGTCGGGTCTGAGACGCGCTATGCGTAGGAAGGAAAAAGGGTTTTCTCCCAAGTGTTAAAGTTAGACTTGAGAAACGCGCTCAGCGTAATAGATGTGTGAGAAAACATACTCAGTCTTAGATGATTAGCAAGAATTATGCTGTGAGAAATAGAGTGTATAGAAAACGCTCAGTACATTATGTACCATAAATTTGGTGTACGGCAGTATTTTTATTGTGATAGTTTTTTATTCTGAGGACATGATAGTTGTGAAAGAAAAGAAAGTGTATTTCGTTTGAGAACAAACCCAGGTATGTTGAACACTTTTATATATCAGTAACATGTGTAGCTCAGCAGACCATGTCTAAGCAGAGAAGAATAATAGACGAAAATCTTGGCAAAGTGACAGCCCTGGCGGTAAGGCCAGTTTTCTCTTAGTGAGATATACCAAGAGACATATGAAAAGAAACCTAAAATAAACAGTCAGTACAGAAGAGAGACAAGAAGTTTCTACCTGAAGAATTAAATGACATTGTGATAGCTGAAATAAGAAAATAGTAAGAAGACAAGAAATTGCAGTTTTGAATATTGAATTACTTGTGTTACTGAAGAAGCTGTTGTTATGAAAGACTGCTAACCTTGTTAATAAAGTTCAACCTTTGACATCTTCACTGCTCTTACTCAGGTAAATTCGTTTGAATCAACAGAGAGTATGAGAAAATATTTTTGTCAGTCTGAGAGAAGGAAGTTTGTCACATTTACCTTACTATATACTATCTACTGAAAGGGCAGTGGTCCGAACCTTCTAATACGATCCACGGCCACAACAGAACAGATGAACAGCATCTTTGTACATATAAAGAAACCTTTCGCCACCCAGACCAGCATGCACTAGGCTGTAACTTGTAAAAATATGACTTCTTTAAATCAAAAGTTTGACACTTGCAATATGACATAAGAAGATAATCGTGCCTGTAACAGGCCATGTGTGCTTGTGCAGCGGTCGTTTATGTAGCAATATGACATAAGAAGATAATCGTGCCTGTAACAGGCCATGTGTGCTTGTGCAGCGGTAGTTTATGTAGCAATATGACATAAGAAGATAATCGTGCCTGTAACAGGCCATGTGTGTTTGTACAGCGGTAGTTTATGTAGCAATATGACATAACAAGATAATCGTGCCTGTAACAGGCCATGTGTGTTTGTACAGCGGTAGTTTATGTAGCAATATGACATAACAAGATAATCGTGCCTGTAACAGGCCATGTGTGTTTGTACAGCGGTAGTTTATGTAGCAATATGACATAACAAGATAATCGTGCCTGTAACAGGCCATGTGTGTTTGTACAGCGGTAGTTTATGTAGCAATATGACATAAGAAGATAATCGTGCCTGTAACAGGCCATGTGTGCTTGTGCAGCGGTAGTTTATGTAGCAATATGACATAAGAAGATAATCGTGCCTGTAACAGGCCATGTGTGCTTGTGCAGCGGTAGTTTATGTAGCAATATGACATAAGAAGATAATCGTGCCTGTAACAGGCCATGTGTGTTTGTACAGCGGTAGTTTATGTAGCAATAATCTCTTGTATGATTAAGGTTACCAGCTCCATGCACCACCTCTTATTAATCACGTCTTACCAGAAAGCCTAATAAATAAGTCATCTTATTTGATCTTAGTTTTCTCACAGACCCCCAGGAACAACACAATCTATCAATATATCAATCTATCAATATATCAATCTATCATTATATCAATCTATCAATATATCAATCAATCTATCAATATCTTTTAGCTCCCCAAGGAGCATAAGCCTTCAACAAACACATGCCAAGTCTTCCTGTCACGTGCCATCCGCTCAAGTATTCTGTATCTGACTTGTCCATGGTTTGTTGAAGGTTTTTGGTAAAAAGTTTTTTACGGGATGGGGCAACCAACCCCATAACCCAACCTTCCTTAGTCGCTTTTTACGACATGCATGGTAGGGTACAGTATTACTATTCTTTGCTCCCCTTTCGGGCCCCGGTAACACACGGGTGAACACAGTATATACCACAACTATTCGACTAAACATTCGATACTATATACATTCCTGCTACAATTCAGATATACGAAAGTTTTTGCTGGAACACCAATCGGTCAGTTCTCAAGCAAGCCATAACTTAACATTGTCATCATGAAGTTCTTCTTTCTGAATGGCTAAACACATGGTTCCGTCTCTTGCGAGTTCTTCTGGGGTAATATTTCGTTTAGGTCTATCAGTTATAACATGTTTTCGAATTATGCCTTTCTGCTACTTTCCCCCGCAAAAAGGGCCAAATGTTACTGCTATAACATTCAGACAAAGGTATCTGCTGTGCTATGAAACTCAAACGTATAATGTATCCTGTAGTCACATGAAATTCAAATTTACCATTTATAAACGTTGTGCCATGACACTCAGACAAAGGTATCATTTTATCACTTCTAAATAGTTTCATAAAGGTTGTACTGCACCTGTTCAAATGTGCCAATCAATCACGAAATCTTAAAGTGAATTCTCCAGTTTTAAATTATCGATTCCTATCAACTCAAAGAAATCGATTTCTCTTCCACATACTTCTATCACGTCAAGAGAGTACGATGTCGATATCTCCCGTGACAAAGAGTATGTGACACGAGGGACATTTTGTCTGGGCATTCTCCATAAGTCGATGACAATATAAGCATACACATGGGACTGTTCTCCCTAACCTCTTCCTAAATCAACAATTACGAGAAATATCGGTGTTTTCCTGGCACCAGAAAGATGAGCGGGTTGTTTTTAAGGAGGATATGAGAACAGTCTGTAGAGAGAGAAAAGTTGTGATTTCTGAGTCAGAGCTACGACCACGAACAAAGGTTTTTGATATTATAAATGCTATGGGGAATTTGTATTGGATATATAATATATCGGGGCGCAAAGTATGCGGTCTACAGAGAAGCACATGGACTAGACAAATAGACATAGTGACACACACACACATACACTGATGGATGGACTGACAAAGAGAAAGCTAGAAGTGGTTATATGAATGCGAAAGTTGAAGAAGAAGAATTTGAAACTTAGCAGTGAAAGTCTTAGTCATGTCAGTGTAGGGAAAAGTGTATTGTATGTCAGTATATGTCAGTATAAGGCACAAGTTTAGTGTCACAGTACATGTCTGTGTAAGGAAGAGGTTTACTGTCACAATACATGTTAGTATAAGCGTTCTCCAAGATGTGAACCAGCGTGCTCACAACTAAGAGGTTTTGTGTCACAATACATATCAGTATACGGGAAAAGTTTAGTGCCACAATACATGTCTGTGTAAGGAAGAGGTTTACTGTCACAATACATGTTAGTATAAGCGTTCTCCAAGATGTGAACCAGCGTGCTCACAACTAAGAGGTTTAGTGTCACAATACATATCAGTATACGGGAAAAGTTTAGTGTCTCAGTACATATCAGTATACGGGAAAAGTTTAGTGTCACAATACATATCGGTACACGGGAAAAGTTTAGTGTCTCAGTACATATCAGTATACGGGAAAGGTTTAGTGTCTCAGTACATATCAGTATACGGGAAAAGTTTAGTGTCTCAGTACATATCAGTATACGGGAAAAGTTTAGCGTCTTAGTACATGTTAGTATACGGGCAAAGTTTAGTGTGTCAGAACATGCTAGTATAAGGGAAAAGTTTAGTGTCTCAGTGCATATTAGTATACAAGAAAAGTTTAGTGTCTCAGTACATATTAGTAGACGGGAAAAGTTTAGCGTCTCAGTACATATTAGTATACGGGAAAAGTTTAGTGTCTCAGTACATGTCAAACGATGTATACAATACAGGATATATACCACACGACATGAAGACATCAGTTTTTATAACATTGCCCAAAAAACCAAATGCAACAGAATGTTCAGACTTCAGAACAATCAGCCTGATGAGTCATGCAATTAAGATACTGCTCAAAATCATACAGGAAAGAATAAAAAGTAAAGTAGACAGCGAAATCCAGGAAGAACAGTTTGGTTTTAGACGGAACAGTGGAACAAGAGAGGCAATATTTTGCCTAAGAATATTAGCAGAAAAATATACAGAGGTCCAAAAAAGTATGTATATGTGCTTCATTGACTATAAGAAGGCTTTTGACAGAGTCCATCATGAGAAAATAATTGAATGCCTCGAAGACATAGGTATTGATGGAAAAGATATAAGAATACTCAGTAACCTTTATTGGGAGCAAACTGCCACAGTAAGATCTGGAAGGAATTATTCACCATTCTTCTTCTTCTTCCGTCCTTAGCCACTGACCGACAAAGCAGTCCGTGGCCAATACGCCTAATGGCGCCTTAGGGCAACAAGAAATTAACTGTTGTTCCGTTACGCCTAGTGGCGTTTATTGGTACAACAAAAAATTAATTGTATAGACATAAAAAGAGGTGTCAGACAAGGTTGTGTGCTGTCCCCCTGCCTATTTAATTTATACACCGAAAAAATTTTTAAACAGATACAGGAAATACCAGGACTGAACATCAGTGGAAGGTCAATAAACAACCTTAGATATGCAGATGATACCGTGTTGTTAGCTGAAAGCGAACAGGAGTTACAAGAACTAGTGAAGCAAGTGAACAGTATAAGTCATGAATATGGACTCGACATTAATATTGAGAAAACTAAAACTATGATAATTAGCAAAACAGACGATAAACCCACATTAAAGATAAGCGTAAATGGGAAAATCCTGGAACAAGTCAAGAGCTACGTATATCTCGGTCATATAATAACAGAAGATGGCAGATGTGAAACAGAAATCAAGAAGAGAATAGGAATGGCCAAAGCTACATTCAACAACATGAAACATATACTGACATCCAAACAGTTATCTCACAAATTAAAACTGAGAATCATAAAGTGTTATATATATTCTGCATTTCTGTATGCTGCAGAAACATGGACGATGAATAAGCAGTTGGAAGAAAGAATTGAGGCTCTTGAAATGTGGATATATAGAAGAATGGGGCGTATCTCATGGAAAGAGATGAAAACAAATAAGGAGGTCCTAGAAAATCTAGGTATGAAAAGAGAACTAATGAGGGAGGTCAAAGTTCGACAGCAAAAATACTTTGGCCACATAAAAAGGCATAACACCTTGCAGAAGACCATAACAGAAGGGAGAGTTGAAGGCAAACGTGCAAGGGGAAGACAGCGCTATAAGTGGGAAGACAACATCAAGAGATGGACAGGAAAGAGTCTATCAGAGTGCACCATCAAGACAAGAGACAGAAGACGTTGGAGATCCATTACAGCCAACCTTCGTTGTGGAGATGGCAACTGATGATGATGATGACATGTCAAAGTAAAAAGATGTTTAGTGTCTGAGTATACTGTGCAAGTTTCGAGAGAAACGTTAGCTGTGTCAGTGCGTGTCTGTAAGAGCGAGCTAGGGATAGATGTTCATTGTCTTAGCATAAATCTGTGAAAGAAAGAAAAGGCAGGTTCCATGTCTCCGTATATGTCAATGTGAGAAAGCAAAGATGAAGTTCTCTGGCATTCGCATGTCTCTGGAAGACAGGAGGGAAATGTTCACCATGTCGGCACGTGTCTGTGTCAGAAGGTGAGGCAGAAGTTCACGTTCCCAGTATGTGTCAGTGTAAGAGAGCAACTCACTGTGATACAAAAGATGA
>JAMPIV010015251.1:0-75000 GCA_024509875.1 Oreohelix idahoensis | reverse complement strand
TCATTTTACTGCCTAAATAATTGAAACTTTCAACTTTCTGTAGTTTTTCCCCGTTCAAGATGATATCAAAGGTCTCGTTAGAAAAGTTCATAGCTTTAGTTTTAGAGGCATTTATTTGGAGACCAATTTTAACCGAGAGATGACACAAATTATTTATTGCTTCTTGGGATTGTCTTGGTGTTGAACTTAAGAATGCTACATCATCTGCGAAATCCAGGTCCCCCAGGAATTTTCCATTTGTCCATTTTATACCCAATTGTTCATTGTGGGTATAGTTTCTCATAACCCAATCAATAGCTATTCGAAAAAGTAGTGGTGACATAATACAGCCTTGTTTCACCCCCTGTTTCTACTGTAAACCATTCTGTATTCCCTTTATTTGTTCTAACACAACATCTTGCATTGTCATATAGCGCTTTGATTATATTCACATATTTTGTTGGAAAACCATAGATTGTAAGTATCTTCCACAATGATGGGCGGTGTAGACTATCAAAGGCTTTTTGAAAATCGACGAAGGTGATAATAAGTGGCGATTGCCTTTCCACTGATTCTTCTATAATTGTTCTTAGTGTGAATATTTGATCAATACATGATCGTTTCGGCCTGAAACCCGCTTGTTCTTCTCTGATCTTTTCGTCAGCATGCAATTTAAGTCTTTCTAACATCATGCAACATAATAATTTTCCAGGTACTGATAATAGAGATATACCACGCCAGTTATTACAGTCTGATAGATCACCTTTCTTCGGTAACTTTACAATAATACTGTCTTTCCATTGTTGTGGTGGTTGTAGCGCCTTCAATAGATTATCTAACATTTGGAAATTACGATCATTGAATATACATACCAAGCTTCGTCTGTTTAATTCAAATGTTATCTCAGTGTTAACATACGGCTGTGAGAGTTGGAAAATAACAAAATCATTGGAGAACAAGCTGAATACATTCGAGAACAAATGTCTTAGAAAACTCATGAACATCAGTTGGAAAGAATTCAAGACTAATCGACAAATAAGAGAAGACTCTAGGCAGAAATATGTCTCCGACTATATAAGGAAAAGACGATGGTCATATATCGGTCATGTCCTACGAATGCAAAACAACAGAATACCACTACAGGCGCTCACTTGGGTTCCTGAGGGTAAGCGGAAAAAAGGAAGACCAAAAGAAACACTCAGAAGAACAATAATAAGAGAAGGAAGAACGTTGGGCCTAAATAATGTGCAAGAGCTAAGAGGAGTGGCGTCACAACGAACAACCTGGAGAGCACTGGTTTCTGCCTTATGCGCCGTGTTTGGCGCTTAAAGAATTTATTATTATTATTATTATACTGATGGTAACAAAAGAAATCAGTTTCTTTCTTTCCGTTCATTCATTTCACACATACAGTGGCCACTTTCAAATTCGCTTACCCAATCGTTGTAGCAGGCATTCCATGGAATTAAACTCAAACAGGTACTAAGACTATTCAGAGTCATATTCTTTGTCAATTTCAGCCCCAGACTATCCGGTTTGCTGACTGTTATTGTCCGGTAGTCGCTGACGTTGATGCGTTAATTATTTTCCTGGATATTCCTCAGTTAGTTGTTTGGGATAGGTTTTCTATGTGGTGGCACCGTCATAGGAAGAAATATGTATATATTGATCCAGTGTCGTCTAGCCGCTGGTGGCTGAGACACTCGGTGACGTGATGAAAAATTAAAGAATGATACTCCTCGGCTGTTCTCTGAGATGATGGCCGAGTATTACCAGTGAGTTCTCTTGAGTATAATCCCGTGGAAAAACTTACTGTCATATGTAGAAAAAAATAGTGATATAAATTCTACCACAGCAGGCTAGTAATATTTATATATATGGAAAAATTTTCTGGTACTGTTCTGATCCAGTTATAATTGAATAATTATTGTTAGTGTTCTTGTTTTTGACCACTCTCATGGATGGAGAAGGTGGACCGCACAGGGTCACAACACGAAGATTCAACAACAATAATCTCTGGATGTTTTAAGAACATAAGACCGTAAGACCATAAGACTGCTAGATCGCAGGGTTATGACCAGCCTAGATTTTAGGAAGAAATACAAACACTTTAACAATATTATAAATATCATAATCTAACACGCGTTTAGGTAAGACCTCTTTAACCACTCCTTTATTAAATTATATTTAAAACCACAAGTGTCTATCGTATCTTATCGCTTTTAACACGTGATATAGACACTTAGTCATTTACAAAATTACACATAAAGAATAGAAGTAAATTGTATTCTTTCAATTATCAATCACCTAGCGTCTTATAATCAATTAAAGCATCTCTTACTGGGGAATAGCGAGTAATTAAATTTACGTTTACAGCTGGAAAAATTAGCTATATGTTATTTAATACGTTATTCAATTAACACAGAAAATCCAGTGAAATATAATGAAAAAACTTTAACACGTTAAATCACTTAAATGCTAATATATATATTTACTGCAACGCAGGAAAAAAATGAATTATCTCCATGTATTCCAATTGTAATATGGCTCTATAATAGCGAGCTAGATATATTTCAAAAATATTTCTGCAGCGACTGATATCTGAGTTTGGGGAGACGAGGTATATATATCCATAAAAGCTGTTCTTTCCCTCCTTAGTGCGAAAATTCGCACCTACAGCCATGTTAGGGCAAATCTATTATTCGATTCCCGAATTAAAGGTTTTTTGCGCACCTTTGCCGACCACATAGACTTTTGCTAGCGAGCAGACGTCTTTGATCCCGTCTCTCTCTGTAGCTAATTGCGTCCCCTGGGAACACGAACAAACAGATGTTGTCGGTAAATGTGGTTATCGCCCCTTTTTGCATTCGCTTAATTCCCCCCGTCAAATGTAACCAATCAAAGGTACGTCTTCTGTCTTATCGTCCTTGATTCAACAATTAAACGACCCGTTCTTCCTACACGCGTTCATTGTCTGATCCATCACTATTTAACGATTGCCAAATCGCTCTCGTGTTAATTCAGTTAACGGCTCTTACGTTCATCGCGCGTCAGGCAAACGCACTTGGCCCGTCCCCTTTTGAAGGAAAGACAGTTAGAGATCTGAACAGCTGTTTTGATAGCGCGTGAAAGAAAACAGGTAGGCGTGGCTAAACTATAAGTAAGACAGCTAGCGAAAGGGCATGGCTTTTGCGCAATAACCCGTGTATGCTAATGAGGGAAGCAAAGGTGGGAAACCCACGTTGGATGAGTTCATTTAAAAAAGACTGAGGGGTGACTGTGGGAATAAAGCGGACTGATCAAGGTGGTCGATTCTCATAACCTGTCACACTACTACTACTACTACTACTACTACTACTACTACTACTACTACTACTACTACTACTACTACTACTACTACTACTACTACTACTACTACTACTACTAGAACTACTATTATTATTATAATTATTGTTATTACATTTAATTCTTCTTTCCTCGTTTATTCCTATTTCTGTTCTTGTCTTCTGTTTCCCTGTGTTTTATCACCATCCAATCTTCTTGTACATCTAAAGTTCTGGCATCAAAATTCACAGTTCAGAATACATTCTGGGCAGTGACGATATTCACTGTGTGCCTTTTTTGTGAATGGGCTAAGTCAGCGTTTCTCAAACTGTGGTCCTTTGAACCCTGGGGGTCCTCACAGTAGTGAACTAATATTATACAAAACATAAAATAAATAACATCAACCGAACAGCAACAAAGAAGCGCTCTCGAAGATATGCAAAATAAATACAGGAACAGACTAAATGTAAAGCCAAATCTGTCTCTGGAGCCAGACATTCTCATACTTACTGCTGCGAAACATCAACCATACCAATGAACTATAAATCATTCAAGTTTGTTAACTGGAGAACTTTCAATCAATTTAATCAATCAATACCCTTTAGCTCCCAAAGGAGAATAGACCTTCAATACATGCCAAGTCCTCCTGTCACGTGCCATCGGCTCAAGTTCTTTCCATGTTTTTCTCATCATTTTCACTTCTGTCTCCTGTTCTCTTCTCCATGTGTTTTTGATCTACCTCTGCCTCTCTTTCCCTGGTGATTCCAGAACAAGGACTGCCTTGTAATGCTATCAACAGGTTTCCTCAATGTGTGTCCTATCCATCGCCAGTGTCTTCTTCTCAACTCTTGTTCCACTGGTACTTGTCTGGTTCTTGTCATCAATTCCACATTTGTGACTTTGTCATACCATTTCAATCCTTCTATTCTACGGAAGCACCCGTTTATGAATGTCTGTAGATTTAAATGAAATTATTACAAAGTCACAATTATTGATGACATGGCTTTTAATAAATGTAACCTTTTGTGTGTATTAAATATGGTCAGGTGTGTAACACATGTCCAATATTCTTCTTCTTCTTCTTCTTCCGTCCTTAGCCACCGACCGTCAAAGCAGTCAGTGGCCATTACGCCTAGTGGCGTCTTAGGGCAACAGCAGATAGGTTTTCTTTGCCATTGTTTCCCATCACACCTATTGGCGTCTTTAGGGCAATGGCAAATCAATCCATTTGCTGTTGTTTCCGTAATCGAAGTGACTGGCAAACGGGTGATCAGCCCGTTGGTATGTCCAATATACCTGAGGTAAAACATGTTGTAAATTGTATTTCTCCTTAAGTGAGCCGCAGATGTATAGCAGGGGTGTTAAGGAGGGCGCGATATAAAATTGGTTGGGAGTCACTGGCTTAAGCGATCTGTTACCTGGCATAAATGGCGCCGTACGATAATAGCGGTTTTATCGTGCGTCAAAACAAGCACCTGGACACCTGCAATAAAATTCCAACGGGTTAAGAGGTGTATTTCTTACCCCTCGTATGTCAAGTGTGGCACAAACGTGCTAGTGATTGTGTTATTGTATGTTGGATGTCTGTCTTCAAGCTACTAATCAAGCTATGATTCGTATTTCTACTATTCATAGATCCCATTGACACTACTGATCCTGCAGATCGTTTCGTGTTGATGTTATTGCTACAGATAATCTCGTTGTTTCTGTTATTGCTACACATCACACTGCTGTTGTTCTCGTTGCTACACATCATATTGTTGTAGCCACTACTGATACAGATCACATCCTTCATGTAAGTGTTGCTACATATTGTCGCATAGAGATTTATGATCAATAAATTTTCTATATTCTTTTCTTTTTCTACCCGTGTCCTCTACTTTATTATCGCTCTTTTATCCTTTTCCTGTTTTTTCGCATTCGTTCGTTTGCGACAAAATATATTTTCCCATTCTGACTTTGCCGTTTTTTTTTCTCATACTGGTAACGCAGTTTATTATATAGATGTCAGTCTCTGCAGGTGAGCGAATAGTGCGAAATTCGTCTCGATAGACATGGGATGGCAGACATATCGTCTAACATTTTCATCTGACACGGCGTCCTTCGGCCAGTTTCTCGGCCTGAGGTGTGGAAAGCGCCAGACATACATCGCCCTGAATAGCCGTATGTCGGAGAAGGCGTTAAGACGCGTATTGACAGGTTATGGCAGGCTTCTGAGTTAATGTGAAGTGTTGGGAGAGGGAGAGATACCGGCGCTATTTCGGATTTCGAAATAACGTGGGATGCTTTGTCTGTTTCATATATCCTAGCAGGAGTTTAAACGTGACTTCATTCTGGGCTCCAAATTTGCAGTAGACAGGTTGTTTCGTGCTAAAGAGAATAAGCTGTATAGCGAAGTCTGAGTTTGTTTCGGAAATTTTGCCGAGCTTCTAGACTACCAATAAATATAAGCTTATCATTCTAAGTTTGTGCGATCGCCTGTAGTTCTGTGTGGAGGTAATTATTATATATCTAATTGTGTTGAGTGATCTAGTGATAAATCGCTTATTTCATTTTACTGGTTAGATTTCTGTGCAGAAGAAATTAATTTATAAGTCTGTTATTCTCAAGTTGACGTGTTTCAGTGGAAAGCAGAATAAATTATAATTTCTAGCTTAAACTCATGCAGCTATAAATAAATTTAATTTAACTGCTAAATACTCAGTCGAGAATATTTTTAAAACTAACTTATAACTGCACTGATTCATCATTGAGTATTGACGAAATACGCATGTATTTCTAATTCATGATGATTGATTTTATGAATATAACTTATTTCACGGGAGTTTTAAACGATAAGTCAAGCTCTCCGCTTGCAGTTTATAACGTAAGTTATAACCGAGTACATAGTATGTATAAGTATTTTATATGTTGTTTTTTTTTTCTTTATTCAGTGAAAACTGGGGTAACCCAACTTTGCCAGCGTTTTGTACGGAGAAATATCTGTGAAGAACTAAAACATTTTTCTTAGAGACTTGGGTGAATAAAGTAAAACCTGTCTAGATTGCATTGGCATCCAGAACGACAGAGTACTCATTACATGAACTTTTTTAAGATTTAATGAAGTAAGGGGCCCCTCGAGCCTGATTTAATTCTTCCAGAGAAAAACCTCAAGTACATTTCAGCCCTTGTGGCAAGCAAAATAGTAATATCAGTAACATTCCGACGGAGTTGTGATCAGTATGTGGTGTGACCAAATAAAATCCTATACTGAGAGAAGGCAGTTACCTGACATTCCTAATTACTAGAAACCTAAGCTATTGATACTGTGCTCGCTGTTAACGTTCGTGCCTGGACAATTTTAATGTGACAGAACCAGATATCCTAAAATAAGTATAACCAAGAAAACGTTCCCTGAAGCAGTGAATTCAACCCGTCTTTTTGGAACTGGGGTTCTCTTGGCCAAGACTACCATTGGAGAGTCTGTATGTGCATGTCCTAAAAATTGTTTGTCCAGAAGTTGCTACCAAAGCTGTAAGCACGAACGAAAGCACGTGATCACGGCTGACTGAATAGAGTGAATGCAGGACTGAGCGATTCTTTTATTGTTGTATTTTGGCACCCATTATTTGCTGTCTTACAGATACAAGAAATACCAGGACTGAACATCAGTGGAAGGTCAATAAACAACCTTAGATATGCAGATGATACCGTGTTGATAGCTGAAAGCGAACAGGAGTTACAAGAACTAGTGAAGCAAGTGAACAGTATAAGTCATGAATATGGACTCGACATTAATATTGAGAAGACAAAAACTATGATAATTAGCAAAACAGACGATAAACCCACATTAAAGATAAGCGTAAATGGGAAAATCCTGGAACAAGTCAAGAGCTACGTATATCTTGGTCATATAATAACAGAAGATGGCAGATGTGAAACAGAAATCAAGAAGAGAATAGGAATGGCCAAAGCTACGTTCAACAACATGAAACATGTACTGACATCCAAACAGTTATCTCACAAATTAAAACTGAGAATCATAAGTGTTATATATATTCTGCATTTCTGTATGGTGCAGAAACATGGACGATGAATAAGCATTTGGAAGAAAGAATTGAGGCTCTTGAAATGTGGATATATAGAAGAATGGGGCGTATCTCATGGAAAGAGATGAAAACAAATAAGGAGGTCCTAGAAAATCTAGGTATGAAAAGAGAACTAATGAGGGAGGTCAAAGTTTGGCAGCTAAAATACTTTGGCCACATAAAAAGGCATAACACCTTGCAGAAGACCATAACAGAAGGGAGAGTTGAAGGCAAACGTGCAAGGGGAAGACAGCGCTATAAGTGGGAAGATAACATCAAGAGATGGACAGGAAAGAGTCTATCAGAGTGCACCACCAAGACAAGAGACAGAAGACGTTGGAGATCCATTACAGCCAACCTTCGTTGTGGAGATGGCAACTGATGATGATGATGATTTGCTGTCTTAAATTTCTTTATGCAAGTGTTGTTGCTAACAATATTTTTCCTTGGGATAGATCAGAGTATCCAAGTCTGTTCATACCTTTAAAGGGAAATCTTAGACTAAATCATAGGTATCCTTGACTCTTTGGGGCTATCACTTTTCTTCTAACAGGACTGTGGGCTATACATCGAGGGAAAAGATCATACCAACGGGTCTATCATTCTTGTAGCAATTCATTGGCTTTATGGCTATTTGTATATGTTTGATGTAATTTTATATGTTGTGATGGAAGTTTATTTTGATAATTAAACTTCACAATTAAACTTAATCAGTGTGGCGGTCAGTTCGTTCCCAAATATCTATATTTTCATTGTCATAGGTTCACGTGTTGTGCGTCTATTGTCGTCACTTATGTGTGTGGGTATGTGAGGACATATATATTAATATATATTATATTAGATTTGTCTGACTAATCTAACTCTGTTGTAGATGATAGGCTGACTGAGAGAAGCTTCTCGAGTGTCAGAGACAGAATCTACTATATTTCCTCCACCTCACTCGGTAAATCTATTTTCTATTTTATCACCTCCCACTGAGCTATCACTTATTTCTATGTCTATTCAGAAGGGACCAAACTAAGTCTTAATCATCTATCACAAATCTACGAGACATATCATATCGTTGTTGCCATTACTGGTACAGATAAATATCGTTCATATACGTGTTGTTACAGGTCACCTCGCTCTTGTTATTCTTGTTACAGATCATGTAGTTGTTGGTCTACTTGCCAAATATCAAGTCGTTTTTGTTATTGCTGCTATAGATGATAACTGTCCTTGTAATTACTGCTATAGATGATAACTGTCCTTGTAATTACTGCTATAGATGATAACTATCCTTGTAATTATTGCTACAGATCATGTAGTTGTTGGTCTACTTGCCAAATATCAAGTCGTTTTTGTTATTGCTGCTACAGATGATAATTCCAGATATCTATTCTTTATTCTACACTTGTCTTTTACTTTTCTTCCGCTCTTTTACTTTCTTTCGCATACGTTAGATTGTTAGCAATTCATACCTTTGTCTTTTCCTTTCTAATTTAGCAACGCATTTTATTGCTGTTAGCTAAGGTTCTTTGATGAGACCGAATCGTGTTAATTCGTTCTCGACAGGGATAAGAAGTAAGACGATCGTCTATCACTTTTCTCTATCTGCTCGCCTATAAGTTAATTATTCACGATGAAAGATTTGAGATGAAAGACGAGCGTGCGTGTATTTCGTTTATGACCATAGTCGGAGGCAGTAATAGTGTGAATTCTCGAGAGCAGAAATCTCTTGCACGGTCTGGTAAATCATGTTACGCAAGATCTAAGAGAGATTGCCGCTCGATCTGCGAGTCTGTTTCGGCTTCAGCGTGAGAAATTCGTTTCATTTGTAGAATGAGCAAGAATTTATGTAGATTTTCCTCTAGGTGCGAACATGTGGCAGAGAGAGTCTGGGGTTTCGATAATGTAATGATTTTCCTTTCATCAGAGATATATTTATACCAGAGCAGTTTTAGACTTAATTCATTCAGACATCCACAGTCTCGCTAGACGACCTAGCTACGTTCTATAAATCACTTTTATTTAAGTAGAATTTCTCAGTTGCTTTGGAGGATAGTTTTTAAGTAGTACTGTGTGAAGTAAATATATTGATAGTATTTGTGAGTGATTTAAGTGGTAAATCGCCTATAATATATTCACCAGATTTGTGTGTAGAGTGATTAAATGATAAGTCAGTTATATTCTTTAAGTTACGGTGTTACAGTGGATAGCAAAATAATTACAATATCTAGCTAAAACTCATACAGCTATAAAACAATTTAATTAAATTGCTAGTAACCAGTTCGAGAATATTTTAACTAACTAGTAAATGCACTGATTCATCATTGAGTATTGATGAGATACTTACGTATTTCTAATTCATGATGATTGATTATTTTAATGAC
This sequence comes from Oreohelix idahoensis, assembly GCA_024509875.1. Classification (NCBI taxonomy): domain Eukaryota; kingdom Metazoa; phylum Mollusca; class Gastropoda; order Stylommatophora; family Oreohelicidae; genus Oreohelix; species Oreohelix idahoensis. Next base: position 65,258 of record JAMPIV010015251.1, on the reverse strand, counting down.
TAGAATTTATTTCACGGAAGTTTAAACGATGAGACAAGCGCTAAGATTATAGTCTCTAACTTAAAGTTAATAACCGAAGTGAATATTATGTTTTACGCGAGGGTAGGATAGGATGTGTATAATATTATGTTTAAGTATTCTATATGTTTCTTTTTATTTATACAGTATTCTGGGTAAAGCCCAGCCTCTACCAGCGGTTTTTTCAGTATATGAGAAGAACCTAGAAGAAACATTTTTTTGTAATTTAAATAAGTGAGTTTCCAAGTTACAACCTGTCTGGCATTGTGTTTGCATCCAGAAAAAGACAGAGTACTCATCTCACGAACTTTAATACTAAATGCAATAACTGGGCCTATCGAGCCAGATTATAATTCTTTCCAACAATCTCATTGTACATTCAGCCCCTGTGGCGAAAAAATTACAAACCATTAACATTTTCGACGTTTTTGACTAAATGTGGTGTGACCAAGAATTTTACATGTGAGAGAAGTTACCAACCTGTCATTTTCCTAAGTAGTGGAAACCTCGTGATTCTGACACTGTGAGCCCGTTTAAACGTTCTTACCCAAATTGATTCAAGTGACCTTAACAGTAATCTTAAAATATAATTGTGAAGTGAATGCTCCCCGGAACATTGGAAGAAACCTATATCTGCAGAGCTGGGATTCTCTTTATCAAAAGAATACAGATTCACTGTAGAGAAGTGTCCTGAAGTTTGCGCCAGACGGCGAGAAACACCACGTGTGTAGGTAAGAAAGTATGTCAGGGGTCCCTGCTGAATGAACAGAGAGAAAGCAGAACGAGTGATTCTTTTCATTTTGTATATTCATGCACCCACTTTGAAATTTCTTTATGCAATTTTTGTTGCAAATGCTGATTTCCTCTTAGGATAGATTAATATATCAACTCTGTTATTAACTATAGATAGAGATCCTAGACCATAGCGTATAAATATGTGACTCTTTGGGGCTGTAACTTTTCTTCTAACGGGATCGTGGGCTAAACAGAGGGGGAAAGGATTACACCTATGGGTCTAGTATTCTTTTAGTAATTCATTAACCTATGTGTATGTATATGTGCTTGATAAGCAAACTTATTTGTTGTGGAAAATTTTCTTTATGTTAATAAAATTTATTCAAGTGTGTCGGTCAGCTCGTTCCAAAATATCTATATTCCATTGTTATAGTTTTTTCACGTCTGTGCGTCTAACTGTCGTCACTTATGTGTGTGTGAGTGGTATATATAGATTACTATATATATGTTCTAATAGACTGTCTGACTATTCTAGATCTGTTGTAGAAGATAGGCTGACCGAGAGAAGCTTCTCGCGTTTCAGGGACAGACTCTATTAGTTTCCACCATCTCACTCGTGAAAATCTATTTTCTTTACATTACCTCTCACTGAGCTATCACCTGTTCTATTTCTATTCAGAAGGGACCAACCTACGTCTTAATTTCCCTATCACAAATCTACGACAGTCACTAACAACTGTTATGTTGAGAAGAAGTCAAACAGGCAGGTATAATAAACAGATAGGACGCACTAGTCACCACAATACCATACTCAGACTACAGGAATAGGGGTTAAGAAAATTATTCTATAACTGTAACGTCCAAGATACAAAATTAAAAACAAACAAACACACACGCCCACACAAGGAAGTAAACAGCCACATCAGCACGTTAAGTTTAAGTCCAGTTTCCAAGGTTAAGTTTAAGTCCAGTTTCCAAGGTTAAGTTTAAGTCCAGTTTCCAAGGTTAAGTTTAAGTCCAGTTTCCAAGGTTAAGTTTGCCAACTGTTGATGTAAGTTTTACATACTACGTTTGGTGTTCTTAAACCGAGAGTTCGTTAATCCAGACAATTATGACGATAAAATGTTGATAAGGATTAGGAACATATTAGATTTACCAGATAAAGTGGTAAGTGTGATATTACTGCGCCGACACGATCATCAATGGGGAAGATATTTAGCCAATAGTTTTGCTGTAATTGTAATGCCAGCGGCAGCTAAGGAGTTAATGGCTAAGAAAACAAATACAATCTGCGGGATTTCCGGCAGCGTTCTATTTTGTGGCTATGATGAGATACAAGAGCTAAATTCAGAGAACAAGAATAAACAGAGGAATAACGGCGGTACTTTAACGTAATGGTGAATTACTGACCTTTATCACAGAGAACAACACCAATAGTGTATATTAAAGGGCAGGTCCGGACACCATAGGTCAATCACCTGTTTGTCTTAATATATGACTGTATGTTCACCCTGAGAGACACTGTGCTGCTCTCTGTGAAACCTCTACACCCAACGGTGACAAGAGACCACGAAACGAGGAGACGAAACGATAAAAGAGGGGGAAAAAATTAAGAAGAAAGTTCTATGCAACTCGAATGTTATTGACGAAGGTGGCCGACGACGACGACGACGACACACACACACACACGCGCGCGCGCACACACACACACACACAATCACACACGAAGGATAACACCACAATACTAAGACGCAGCAATGCCTTCTTGCGCAGTGACACTGAATGGCAGAAAGTACGCGAACCAGTCAGTCATCAATCACCACCCCAGATTTTCCCCCTCTTTAGCGTTAGGAGCCTTTAGATCAAAATTGTTTAGCATTTCTAATTCTGTTTTATTGAGCTCGTCAGAATGTCCTTTGATGGAGTATGTCCGTTAAAAACCCATTCCGTGAAGACACGGTTACGACCGCGTGAAAAGAAGCGTGCCAGAACACTAGCGCACAGGTTTTGCCGTTCATACGCTCAGCGTTCAACTTAAAACAACGTCAGTGCTTTCTTTCATCGGAGGACAAAATCCTCCAGATCGTTTGTTCATAAAAGGAGTTGACAACAAAAGACAGTGTGTGGGAAGGGAAGGAGTTGAGGGATATGAATATTATTTCTAACACCGATCGTTGCAGGAAAAGTGTTCCTAACACAGATGGTTGCAGGAAAAAGCATTCATAACACAGATGTTTGCAGGAAAAGTGTTTCTAACACAAACGGGTGCAAAGAAAGTGTTCAAAACAGATGGTTGCAGGAAAAGTGTTCCTAATACAGATGGTTGCAGGAAAAGTGTCCTTAACGCAGATGGTTGCATAAAGTGTTCCTTACATAGATGTTTGCAGGAAAAGATTATCTTACGTAAATGGGTGAAAGAGAGGTATCCTATATATAAAATCCCAGCTTTTTCTATCAGTGCATAACGCTAAGGGATGCAACTTTGGTTGAAAGTTAGACATTAATTGTATTTTTTCCCTTATATGTACTCACCCGAAAATAGTAACACTTACCAAAGAAGAATGCGCAAATGACGGTGTGCACAAAAATATATTTATAGAATGTGTGATCCCGTATACACACATTGGGATCTTCGCTGCTGCTACGTAGTTCGTGTACTGTGGTGATGCACAGTGGTTTTGTAATACTGTACTTTTAAATAAGTAAAATTGCCGTTAGGTATTGGTGCTTTTGGATTTAATGCCAGTCATACGACGGGCTTTTACACTAGTTTCTAATATAGATCAATCAATCAATATCCTTTAGCTCCCCTAGGAGCATAGGCTTTCAACAAACACATGCCAATTCCTCCTGCCACGTCTTTGTTTCTTCCCTGTGTATTTGCAGATCCAGTGACCTCTCATCGAGTATTTTTATTTTGTCTTGCATCTGACTACGGTTATGGGACAGAAGAGCCAAGTCATCGGCTAAATCTAGATCTCCAAGCTGTTTAGTGAGATTCCATTGGATTCCATTCCTGCTGTGATGTCGATGTTTTCATAACCCAATCTATTGCTAGTAAGAAAACAAATCGTGACAAAAGGCATCCCTGTTGCACCCCAGTTCTTATCCCAAAAGGTTGTGTAAGTCGTTCTCCACGAAGAACTCTGCATGTCATGTCTTCATACGTTTTCTTTAAGTTAATGGTCTTCAGGGGGACTCCATAATGCCTCATCAATTTCCAAAGTGATTTTCTGTTTACACTGCAAAATGCCTTCTTATAGTTCCACAAATCCGATGAATAGCGGTGAATTCCATTCCAGACTCAATGTGGCTATCTATCTGGTCTGTACAGGATCTGTTCTGCCAAAAACCTGCTTGTTCATCTCTCAGTTGTCTGTCTACGGACTCTCAAGGATGATCAATATCTGCTGTGATGGCCTCTGTTGGGATGCCATCTTGACCACATCCTGTTCCATCTTTGAGAAGCGTTATGGCTTTCTTTCGAAAAAAAAGACAACTAACATAGATGGCGGCAGGAAACGATTTCCTAATAAAGATAGTTCCTACTAAACGACATCTTGAAAATCTGCAGGATGTAGTAAGTGACTAGTAAGAAGAGTGACAGGAAAGCTATAAGACAATCAAGGACTATATACATTTTAAAAAATGATTTGAAAGAAAAAGAAAAGAAGGATGAGCGAAGAAAATCTTTAAAACATGAAGACGACTGAAACAAAAACATTAAAATGCTAGCCCTACTCAACACTGTGAACAATGTCTTGTTGCAGATGGTTGACATTTTGAACATTTGTAACTTGTAATGTGAAACAAAACTATCTAGAAAGTGCATTATACCTAATAAAGACGATGAAGAGAACATATAAGAATAAGAAAAAAATGATCAATTGTGACAGAATGGAGCGGCCCCTATCGATCTTTGTTTCAATCCAGCAGTGTCGGTACATTTGTGGTACTGATTTTTATTATGGGCTTTTATTTGTCGCACTTTCGTTCTTTCTTTTTCTGCTATGTGTAGCAGATATTTGAGTATTGTCGAATTGCTTGATACTCACTGTAGGTGATAATAATCACATTTGCTTGAAGCTACCCAGAAGACTTATGACATAAGCGTTTCCTGTCCTACTTGTTATGACAAGAGTACTTTCTGATAAAGGAATGATGGTTACATTTTGAACACGCTTTTGTATGAGTTTACCGATCTGTCTGCATGTTTGTACACAAGGGCACGACATCGTATTACCAAATATGGAGAGTTGACCTCTGCCTTTCGTTCAAAATTATCCGATGTCGGAATATTTTGAAATTACCCCATAACCCGCCTGTTTGAATATAATTGGAGTTTTTTGATAGCTCATAACAAACGAAGGCGTGGGAAGGCAGGGAATATAATCTGACCATTTTCTCAAGCTATTTCACTTGAGAAATGGCTCGCCAAGACACCAGACTGCTACAGTGAAGAATTAGAATTCAGAATTCCTTCTTAAAATACCGGACACCTTTTATTGGAGTATTCATCAGGATTTACAATATAGCCCAGGAAATCTCAAACATTTAAATAAAGAAACCGGGACTGAGGAAACTGAAGGACCACACACGAAGTCAGAGAGGGGATTTATTAAATTAACGACACCCCAGACGCGTGTAAGAAGCCGATTCAAGTCTCTTTTATTCATCTGAGCAAAATGTTTGTGAGTCAGGATTGGCGTAAGTTGTGATTTACATTTCATATTTTATTACTAGCATGTGAACTTATATATATATATATATATATATATATATATATATATATATATATATATATATATATATATATATATATATATATATAAGATGATAGGAAACTCTTTACAGAGCGATACAACAGGAAGCAATCTGATCATCAGAAGAGGTCCCCCCATCCGACAAGTGTTTCGGCCCGATTACGCCTTAAGTGAAACTCGCTATTACATGTCAAAGTCTTTTGAGGCTGGTAACCTCAGCGTATCGAATGATGATTCATGAACCACCACTGCACGGGCTGGTGATTGCTTTATTGCTAGTTTTGTAAAGAGAACTAAAAGCATAAAGTAGTTTCAGGTTCCCTATGGAGCAGGGAGGGAAAGATGAAAGAAATGATGTACATTCTAAGTATAATAATTACATTTTCAAAGCAGTGTAAATGTCCCTATAAACATAGTCACTTTAAAATTAATGTAAGTTTTGAAGCTTAAACCAGTGTAAATGTCTATGTGAAAATATTCATTTTAAATTTTCAAACTTTTCAATCAGTGTAAAACATAAATGAAAACATATTCAATTTATATTGTGAACACTTTTCAATCAGTGGAGATGTATATGTAAACAGACTATATCTGTATTACTAACCTTTTCATTTAAATATAAAGTAACTATGAAAGCTATTCTATTTAAATGTAAAGAAAGTTTTATCCCGAGGGATTAAATTTAATTCTCATCGAGGGTAAAGTCTGAGTAATTGGGATGGTGGTAAGGGAAGATAGGAACCCATAACTATGGGGTGGAAAACGCCATACTCAGAAGAGCGTTTCGTTCTATTCTTTTACCATAGTTATTGGTGGTACCAGCAGAAAGTACTATCTCTGAAACAAGAAGGGAACCGTGGCCTAAGCTTTAAGACGAAGGACCCACGTGGTAGACTCTCCTTGACATTTCTGGAAAACGAGCTACCCCCGACAACCTTGATCAGAGACGAGCGTGAGCAGAGTGAAAAGAACCAACCCATAAGAAGGAGCAGAACCGTCATTGGCAGCTAAGTTCAAGTATATGCTGCCACTTGAACTTCTTGTAACATCTCACTTTCCATAAAGACTGTGATGATAACTTTTCTTGGTCCATAACTATTCAAATTATTTGTTAACTGTTAAAACTTCAGTGATTATTAAATTTTGTTATTTGTAATTTAACTTCGATTTAATCATTTTAAAGTTACTGCATGTTTGTCTCAGTCAAATTAGTACATACACTCTAAACAGAGCTTTACTAATATAATAGAATCCCACTGAGTAAATCAGGAGTGGGGGCTTAAACGAGCTGAAAGTAATGTGCTTAAATCCTTCACAAAAGCGTCGGCAGAATTACAGAGTTAACATACTCAGCCAAAGCAGTATTGTTCTCGCTTATTCTGAATATCTTGTGAAGACTCCCTTTGTAAAAGAAGTGTCATCACCCTTCTATCTACATCTCTGCCAAGAGTAATCTTGTGAGTAGGTAGATATCTTTGAAGCCCATATTAGATTCTCTTGAGTTTTGGCCACTGTTGGAGCACTACTGCAAAGCAGGGGAGGCAATTGTTGAAGAAAGAAAAACATATAGAGCATTCATAATTGAAATAAATATTTCTTTTAAAAACTACTACTACGAAACACATAAAAACGTGAAGAAAGATGAAAAAAAAAACAGAAAAGAATCGACGATGATTATCAAGATATAGGAACACAAAAAAACAAAGCACACACACATACACTATTACGAACATACATCAATTACACCAAAAAAAAAAAAAAAAAAAAAAAGTCAAACGGTTACGAACAAAAAAAAGGCGATAAAGAAAGAATAGCAAGAGGAAAGATGAATGAAGAAAGGCAACAAGAGAAATAAAGACACCGTTACCAAGAACTGAAGACTAAAGAAGACTGGTTCTAATATAAAGGAACTAAACAAGACAAAAATAAAAACGACACTAATAAGAAGATGAGTAAGTAATAAGGACATGACAAAGACAAAGATGTCGTTGAAGAAAATTGACCACAAACGTGTATCACCCGGAAAAGACAGACCAATAAGGGAATGCAGACAAATTAACAAAACCAATGAGTAATGAAGAAATACCACCAAGAAACGAAAACCAAAAAAGACAATCAGGGTTCCAGTGAATAAAGGCTAGACGAGCAAAAACATGAATAAACACAGACAATTTGCTATAGACATAAATAACAATTACAAATTTGTTTTCGATGCGCTTGTTGCAAATAATCTCAAGAGTGCCAAAGGCTGACGAGGAAGAACCTCAGCAGGAAGCTGATAAACAGGAAATAAGCACTCAAGATTTGTCACAACTCTATAAGCTCAACATCATACACTTGCAACATTCAATTTTCTGAAATTCTTTAATAATAATAATAAATTCTTTAAGCGCCAAACACGGCGCATAAGGCAGAAACCAGTGCTCTCCAGGTTGTTCGTTGTGACGCCACTCCTCTTAGCTCTTGCACATTATTTAGGCCCAACGTTCTTCCTTCTCTTATTATTGTTCTTCTGAGTGTTTCTTTTGGTCTTCCTTTTTTCCGCTTACCCTCAGGAACCCAAGTGAGCGCCTGTAGTGGTATTCTGTTGTTTTGCATTCGTAGGACATGACCGATATTCTTTAGCACATCCGAAATGAATAACCCCTAAAAATCTCGACCCTCTGCCCCCTCTCCCCAAACAAAACCTATATTGTACACTTCGCTCTTACAGAACGGCGTAATGTTTTCTACACGCTCTACATCCCTTCTTTCTCTCTTTTCATACACACAGGGTGGCTCAGAAAAATGCGTATAATACTTCCAATGTTTATAATTCAATTATCGTTTGAGAAAGAATCGCGGCTTTTTCACATTAAAAGTTCAAAATGTTCAAAATGTCTACCGCCTGCAACAAGCCATTGTTCACGTTAATGAGTAGGGCTAGGATTTTCATGATTTTGAATTCTTTTTTTTTTTTTTTTTGGTTTAACAAAAACTTTGCTCAGTTGAATATAAATGTTTTATTTTTAAAAAAAAAACTAAACTGATTAAAGAGCCTCTGTTAAGGCATTATTTTGCATTTTTTGACATGTGTGGCATGTTAATGTATTGTTTTAGATTTTTTCGTTCATTTTACAGCATTTTTGTTGTTTTTTTTTCAGTCATTATTTGGCATATTTTGGCATTTTCAATAAAAGAAATGGGCATTTTAAAGTGTTTCCTTATTAAGTGTATTTTTACAAATTACTTTACTGTTTTCCCCCACGCTGTTTAATCATTTTTCTTAATCCCCTGAAAACAAATGTTGTTGGTATTCTACGTAATGTCCAATTTTGGATTTCTGCCTGGTGCCATAACTTCCTTAGAGAAGTCGGCGGTTCTATTAGTGGATCAGATAGATTTGATGAAGAAAACAGTGAGTGACTTAGACAGTGTGAACGGACACGAGGAAAAGGCTGTGTAAAAGATAATTGAGCAAGTTTTGAAACAAAAATGTGGAATATGAAGAGCTGTGCTTAATATCTCACTTTTCTCTTGGTGAATTTTCAGCGGACTTAGAAATAACTGACGTAGCTTATTTCAAGCATGCTTCTGTGGTGTCAATAGTAGTGGAAAGGAGCTTTTCAATGTTTAAAGCTTTGCTGGCAGACAACAGAAAGTGATTCTCTTTTGAGAAACTGTTAACCGTACCACAAGGTCTTTTATATTTGCACATGTGACCTAATATAACCGATCGACCATAAGTCTAGGTTGAATAGTGCTGGTCTCTCCAAAACGAAGCAAAATGTTAATTAATTTTTTATTTTTTATTTTTAACTGAAAATCTGCACATGGCTTCCATTGTGCATTATCCAATACCATAATTCCCGCCGTAAGTACGTTGGTAGGTCACATCATGCACACCGTCATTTGCGCACTTTTCTATTTTCGAGAGAGTACATTGACTTTCAAGGGGTGCAACTGTGGTTGAAAGTTAGACAATAATTGTATTGTTTCTCTTATATGTACTCTCCCGAAAATAGAAAAGTGCGCAAATGACGGTGTGCATGAACAGTTTGATTATGGAAAGTCAAGATTTTAAAAGATGCACGAACAATTACGAGACATGTTGTCATAAAAGAAATGTTAGTTATTTAGTCAATTTCCGGTCCATTAGATCATTATCACTGCTCCACATGTCATTTAGGAAGGTTACTCCATGTCTTCATATTTAATACATCCATATAATTTTCACTACAAATATCTAATGACGGTCGCCTGCAATGAAATGACCACAGCAGTAATAGTACCGTCTGTAATACATGTAACAGATACAACACACTATAATTAAAAACCTGTCAATTTTGAAGGGTTATTGCTAGTAATACTTAATTCATTAAATAAAAAATTTCAGTTTACCATAGCAACTGTAAAAATATTCAGTTGTAATTGTATGTCTTTTGCGTGTATGTTTTTTAATAAGAAATTATTTTGTTAATAAAAATAAAATTGTACGTTTCGCATAGACACTGAAAATTGTAATTGCATTTTTAAGGTGTGCGTGTGTGTGTGTCTGCCATCAATGGTACCTATACCTTGTAGCGGTATGGCAGCTTGTGTACCCTGACAATCCCCAGAGCTATGCCAGTGGGAGTTTTACTCCTGGTAGGTTCAACCATGCTGGACTGGTCTGCGTGGGTAGGGGTCAGACAAAAGCTGGTACCCTGGTCCTCCAGGTTGGGGGTTTTAGCACAGGGCCGACACCCCTGTCTGTGTAAAAAATCACACACGTTACGGAAACAGCAATAAATGGAAATACTTTGATGCGGGACGGACATCCGGAGTCTCAGGCTCGTATGACTGACAGTGGTGAAAGCCGAAAGGAAGCCACTGGCATGAAAACGGATGCCCAGACCGCAAAACACGAAACCAGAATTGGTTTTTGGAATGTCAGAACTATGAACGAGGCAGGAAAGCTGAGACAGATTACAGCAGAGATGAGGAACTACAAACTACATATCCTGGGAATAAGCGAGAGCAGATGGACAGGGATGGGGAGAATAAAAACAGCTACAGGGGAAACAGTACTTTATTCTGGTAGAGAGGACGGTCAGCACAACGAAGGTGTAGCCATTATCCTTAAGAAAGGAATGGAAAGATCTCTACTGGAATGGAAACCCATTAACAACAGACTAATAAGAGCAAGACTGAGAGGGAGATTCACCAACACCACAATTATACAATGTTATGCACCAACAAATGACAGCGACGAAGAGATTAAGGACGAGTTCTATCAACAGGTACAAAAGGAAATGGAAACTGTACCCAGGTACGATCTTATTATAGTAATGGGAGACCTAAATGCGAAAGTTGGAACACACAATAATTATAACGAAAGAGTAATGGGGAAATGCGGCAGTGGAACAGTAAATGAGAATGGGGACAAATTAATAAGCTTCTGCAGTATTAACAACCTGGTCATCGGAGGAATTTCAAAGTTGAGTTCAACAACTGTATTCTACTTACGTTCTAGTTCAGTTGTCCTGTTACCTGGAAGTGTCTGCGTAAATCTACTTACTGTGTACAACTGTTCTTCGTCTTAAGCTAATCACCAACATCTACTCAATCAACAGCGCCTAGCGGCGCTTTATCAATGTTTTCACCTTTGACGATCATACACAAAACCAATATTAAAAAACAACCCAGTAGCAATTATAACACATCGTGTAATAACAACGAGAACAAAATAATATTTCACCTCTAATATCCCCTCGACTGCCAGCAAAACAATCAAATCTCACAAAATGTAAAGAAATTCTCTAGCTGTAGCACTCGACATAGATCACAGATGACAATGGTGCAACATAGATCAAGGTGTGATCTCAGCACGAGCAGAAACAACTGTTTTCAAGTCCGCGGATTCAATTTCGGTCCGCAGACTGATAAAACGTGATACCCATTTTCAGTGCGCCGTGTTGGTGGCTGGAGAGTTGAGGGCCGAATAGAACTTTTAACAGAAACGCTAAGATCATTCGTCATCTCCTTTATTTTCATGTGACATGTTTGAATAACGACGATAATAGGTCAGTCGGTGTGTCATCCGGGGTATTCTAGACCAGGCAAGAACAGCCCTAGATAAATCAGTTGAGAAAACTGGTACACGGAAACACAGATGACAAAAACAAATACAGACTTGGTGAATGGAAACTAGGCAAACAAATGAGTAGAAAAACTGCTAGACAGGAAAACAACGATGCATAAATAGACAGACAGACAGATATAGATAGACAGATAGGCAGGCAGGCAGGCAGACAGACAGACAGACAGACAGACAGACAGACAGACAGACAGACAGACAGACAGACAGACAGATAGATAGATAGATAGATAGATAGATAGATAGATAGATAGATAGATAGATAGATAGATAAATAGATAGATAGATAGATAGATAGATAGATAGATAGATAGATAGATAGATAGATAGATAGATAGATAGATAGATAGATAGATAGATAGATAGATAGATAGATAGATAGATAGATAGAACGAACTTTATTTTCAAAGGGTTAAGAATTGGGCACGCAGGCCCGTCTGACATTCTGCCCTTCCTCTCTCTCTCATCATGTATACTGTATCCTTCCATCCTCACATTTACTTTAAGCATTATTAAGGCATTTATCATTATAAAAGTAATATAACATCAAACATTTGCAATAATCATTATAATTAAAGTATGTCTTTAAGATAAATTAAAGAAAAAAAAATAAAATAAAGAATTTAAAAAAAATAATTAAAAAAATTAATGAAAATGAAAAAAAAATAATTAAAAAAAAATAAAATAAATAAACAAACAAACAAACAACAAGACTGATAAAAATCGAATTCCTCCACAGTAAATTAGTGATTTGAGACATATTCAGAGGTGTGTTATAAGAACTCGTGAAATATTCAAACGGTCTGCTACTGAATGACTCAGGGACTCGGTGTTTTTTCCAGTGACGCGAAAAACTTTACGAGAGGTGAGCAGCTTTGAGTCTCATAGCAGATACTGCTGCAATTAGTGCAATGATAGGTTCATCAAGATGAGGAGGGGTAAACAGTTACTTTCCTTGCTATAGATAGATAGATAGATAGATAGATAGATAGACAGACAGACAGACAGACAGACAGACAGACAGACAGACAGACAGGCAGGCAGGCAGGCAGGCAGGCAGGCAGGCAGGCAGATAGATATATAGATAGATAGATAGATAGATAGATAGATAGATAGATAGATAAATATATAGATAGATAGATAGATAGATAGATAGATAGATAGATAGATAGATAGATAGATAGATAGATAGATAGATACAAGGTCCTTCGGTTATATTAGGGTGCATGTCCACATATAAAAGATCTTGTGCTCTGGTTTAACTGCCATATTCGTCGGAAGTTTACAAAAATATTTGTCAGATGTCGGATTTGTTAAAATCGTACGGATTGCGGAAGCATTTCAAATTCGGATTCCATAACTTCCCTAGCTATTTTAGATGCCTAACAGTTGATCTCAAAAACGTATTTTAACCACTTCAAACTTCAAGTGTTAAAAGAAACACCATCAACAATGTTAGAATTGAACGTAAGTAACAACTGTTGAAACCTTCAATTATAATATCCCATGACCTTATTTAATGTGTGTATGTGTGCACGCTCATGTGCGCGTGTGTGTGTGTACACATACAAAGCATTAGACCGAATTCTCCACTTATGCTGCACTCCGTCTTGTTCAGTCTTTAAAAACGTCAGGAAGAATTGTCATGTCCTACTGCTGCTAAACTGCTACACTCCTAAGGCTATCACTGGAGATAACGTGATCTTGCATAAACTTACGACGAAAAGTTTTCCTTCCTCTGCACATTTTTCTGTACAAAAATCATTTCAAAATTTAAAAAAAAAAAATGATCTCAGTTCATTAAAGCCGTTTAAATCACTCGCACAAAACCAGTCCCTACCCCCACATCTCTAGCTCGTGAATGTAACCAAATACGCTGGTTCACTTACAAAGCCTGGAGAAAAGCCATGTGTCTGTCTGTGGACCGATGGCTCCAGTTACACGTTGTGACTAAGAAATCCTGGAAACTAAACCTAAAAACTGAACTTTAAAGTTGACGTCTGAAGGTGAACGAAGAAGAACTTTAAATGCATCTCCAGAATGGATCAGTATTTTTCGTTATTTCTGTGAATTCCGAACAGCCAAACGAAGAAATGCTGAAACTTGTTGGCTTGTGTGATGTTCGTCTGTCAAGTTTCAAAGACGAGGATGGCGAGCAGACTGGATAGTATTCTCCTCCTCCTGTCTCCATGTCGCTCCTGATGGTGCAGTATTGAGTCATTGCTGTTGCTGATCCCAGAAAGCCTGCATTAACTCATGCGCTCCTTTCGGAGCACAGAGTCAATATTGCAGCATTGTCTCTAGAAAACCTTCGTCAAGAATATGCAGGCCAGTTAGTGCAGGCACAGGCAAGCGGAAGACATGGTTAGATGTTTTAGATAGATGGTTGTCAGAATAGATTATCAATAGCTTCATATTGAAAGATGAGATTGTGTCCCTTCGGTTATACTGGGTGCATACGTCAACCTTTAAATATATCTTGTTGCTATTGGAGCTGGAATTATTCGTCGGCGGATAGCAAAAATTATATGTCAGATAGTCGGCGTTTGTTTGATCGTACGGTTGACGTGTGTCAGACTGACTGGCGGTCGTGCTAGCTATTTTTAGATGCTATCTGATCTCAGACGTTATTTTAACATCCAACAAACTTCCGTTATATCTATGCTGGTTAGAATTAGTGTACTACAACTGTTTGAAAACCTGACAAGACAATAACAAACACTCCGTATATTAGGCTATTATGTGTCACGCTAAGTGTACTACAATCCTGTGTGGCAATACAAAAGCACTAGGGGGACCGTTTTCTCTTATGCTCACACCGTACTATTCAGTGTACTACAATCCTGGAAATTTGACATGTAATACAGTCCGTATAACCCTACTCGACTCCTATGGCTATCACTGATGATAAACGTAAATGTGCTAAACAAACGACTGAAAGAGGTTTCTAATTATGTTATTTTTCTGTAAGCAAAAACTCATGTTCCACTTTTTAAAAAAAAAAAAAGTGCTCTCCATCATTAATAGCCATTTAACCACTCTAGGAAAAGCACCCCCACATCGAGTCTCTGAAAGTATAACCAAATACGCACACTTCTCACTTACCAGCGGAGAAAGCAAACACAGTCGTGTGGAATGTGGAGATACTACTTTAGAAATAAATCCTGGAAACTAAGCTCTAAAAAGATCTAACTTGGTAAAGTCAAGCCTGTTACCAAATTTTAGAGGGGTTTTGTTGGATTCAGTTTTTTTTTTTTGGGGGGCCCCGAAACAGCCAAAACGGGGGGGGGGTTGGGGGAAAAAGTGGCAGTGCTGATGTTTCATCTGTAAGTTTCAAACGGGGAGGATGGGAACAGACTGGATAGTATTATTCCTCCTGAATGTCGCTCCAGAATGGTGCTTCAGAATTGAGGCAGTTATCCCCAAAGACGCTGCGTGTAACTCATGCACTCCTATTAGGAGCAAAGAGGTCAATATTGCAGGCATAAGAATTAAGTTTTCGACAAGGGAATAAGTTACAAACAAGTGGTTTTCTGTTTTACATGATGTTTGTCAGCTTATCCAATGGAAATGATCTGTTAACTGCATGCACCTTAAATCAAAACGCTCATGGAGGTGGAAAATTATCCCCCACGGCGGATAGCATTCCGTGCAGGCGTTTTTTGAAAACAGGTGAGGTGTGTCAGACCTGACTTCCTGCGTGCTTTATACTATCCAGACACAATGAATAACAAAACCTTTAATAATTAAGCTTGGATACTATGCAGTGTTATGCTTACAAACTCCTGACAGTGGAATAACCAACAACTCCGTTCCTGGCTCCCATACTATCAAAGTGTACTACAATAAGGCAATAAACAAAATCTTTATGCTTCCTGCATTAACTTTTATCAAATCCGCGTGACAGACAATGGAAAATTTCCTTACCCATATGCAGTTTTATAAATGTGCTACAATAACCTGATGGTTGGACTAATTTGCTTCATGTCCCTGTTTTACTTTTTGTGCTATAAATGAGGTGGAAAAATTAGGAAAGCATGCGACTCTTAACAAAACAATTAGACCAGCGGTAAGGAACACAGGAAATGTGACGATTACTTTTTAATCAACAAAGGATCTAATTGTGTAAAGGTGGACCAAATTTGCTTCCCTGCACCCTTTTTTTTTTTTTGGGGGTGAGGGGGGGGGTGTTTGGAAAAAGTTGCAGCCTACATGTAATTTTAAACAAAGGGGAGGGAAGAAAAGCTTGAGGTGGAAAAGTTGGGTTTCAACGTGCAGTTTTATCAAACAAGACACCCTTAAAGGCAAAAAACATTAAGTCTTCCTGCAGTTTTAAAAAACAATGAGGTGGAAAATTTGCTTCATGCAGTTTTATCAAACAATGAGGTGGAAAATTTGCTTCATGCAGTTTTATCAAACAATGAGGTGGAAAATTTGCTTCATGCAGTTTTATCAAACAATGAGGTGGAAAATTTGCTTCCTGCAATTTTATCAAACAATAAGGTGGAAAATTTGCTTCATGCAGTTTTATCAAACAAAGAGGTGGAAAATTTGCTTCATGCAGTCTTATTTAAACAATGAGGTGGAAAATTTGCTTCATGCAGTCTTATTTAAACAATGAGGTGGAACATTTGCTTCCTGCAGTTTTATCAAACAATGAGGTGGAAAATTTGCTTCCTGCACTTTTATCAAACAAAGAGGTGGAAAATTTGCTTCATGCAGTTTTATCAAACAATGAGGTGGAAAATTTGCTTCATGCAGTTTTATCAAACAATGAGGTGGAAAATTTGCTTCCTGCACTTTTATCAAACAATGAGGTTGAAAATTTGCTTCCTGCAGTTTTATCAAACAATGAGGTGGAAAATTTGCTTCCTGCAGTTTTATCAAACAATGCAGTGGAATGTTCCACCTACATGATATTTTTCCCAAGTATTTCAAAGAACAGATCTCGTTTCTATCTTACACATTTGACTAATAAAGTAATATTTGGTCAACTAGATGGTGGGAACTTACATGGAACACACGAAAGTAGGTTACCTTTATTTCATGGGGTTATCATGCTTTAAATACCGGCGTGCGAGAGCTAGTTCGAAATTCCTCTAGTTTAAAAATTCTTTCTTCCCCCACTCAATCATCTTGAGATGTACAAAATGATCTCCCATGATCTAACGGCAGAATGCGATCTACCAGTTGCCGACTCCAACGTAAGACCGTCCAGTCTGCCGCTAGTGACGGCTAGTGTATTAAATATTAGTTCGCCGCGACGTTTCTGGTCATCTACCTATTTTGATGACTGTTATCTAGAAGGGAGGGGGGGGGGGGGGGGGTGTCACACTAACTATCTGGCTAGACTAGAGGGTAAACCTGACTGATCATAACTAGGTCTATGAGAACAGCAATTACCATTAACTGACATTTGGTGACGATCGCTGGTTACCCGATGATATACGAACGTGATGAGGAAATGATTTGAATAAACATACATTTGGGCAAATTAAATTGGACAACTCCATTAACAACTGTATAGTACTGTTATGTTCACACATCTACTTTTAAGCGTAATATATTTTTTCTGTGTGTTTATTTATGGGGGTGCCGAAAGTAAGATCTGCCCCGGGTATAATGATGGCACAAAGAACACGGGACTGGTAATAATGATGACAATTACAGATAATGGCTACTAATGATAAAATTGTTGTTCTTAATAAACACAGAAGCTTCAAGAAACGAATCTCTGAAAGCAGGTGCGTACAGATGTACGATGCAGCAGCATTTCTTGTACCTGATCATCTGACGGACACTACTTGTCATGTTCGTCTAGCGATGACCTACTGACAACAAAAATCATGATATAAACTAGCATTAGCCAATACTTTTGAATAATTTCTAGCGGATAATACATCTTTGGCCGGTACTATTCCAGTAAGAAGCATAACTTTTTATTAAATTCTAGTGGATAATCTGTTTTTGTCCCCAGTACTACTTTCACGAGAACCATTACGCTAGGAGATGGCCCAGTTCTACAGAGAAGAAATTTATGAAGAGAGATATAATTTTTAATCAATATTCTGTAATTACTTATACTTCAGCAAATCTCTATTTTTGACCAGTGATGTTCTTCTAAACAAATATGTTCTAATACAGTTGTTTGAGGTACGAATTTTACTATGAAATATGTGTCACGTCATGGGTTACCTATTGTCACATATATATGTAAATAGTGCAACAATGACCCGTCCACCTTTGCTTCCCCATCTAAGGTTTATAATTTTTGCTACGCGAAACCACGAAATTCACTGACTGTAGACTCACCTTTGAAGCCACGCCTATTTTTTTCTGTTGACATGCGCTGACAAGGTTTACCTACGTTCAGACAGGCTAAAATAACAGTCAACGAGAGCCATGATTCGCTATCTCAATTATCACGCGAGCTGATTTGGCCATTATCACTGTTGAACAGACAGAAGCGCGCGGATAGATATAAGCGGCTTCTTTGATCAGGGGGAAACGCGGGCAGAGAGTTCCCGACGTACCTGTTTGATGTCCAACATTTCAGGGGACTTAAGCAAATGCAAAAGGGGCGATAATTATTTTTACCGACCACATTTGTTGGTCCGTGATCCCAGGGGACGTAATTATCTGATCTACAGCGGAGAGACGAGATCAAAGACGGTCTGTTCGCTAGCTAATGTCTATGTTGTTGGTCGGCATCAGTGAGCAGAAAATCTTCATCTCGGGAGTCGAACGCGTTGATTTTCCCTGATACGGCCGAAGGCGCGATTTCTCGCACCAGTTAGTGAAATAACAGCATTTCCGTATAAATACTCCGTCCTCCCAAAGTCAGTATCTAGTCGCTTCGGAATTTTTTGGAAATATCTAGCTCGTTATTCTAGAGCCATTGTGAAAGTGTGTGATACCATTCCGTGGAGATAGTTTCATTTCTGATTGCGGTAATGGATATTAGCATTTAATGTGTTAAGTTAATCATTATAATTCACTGGGATTTTCTATGTGCTAATACTAGCGTAGTAAATAACGCATAGCTAAATTTTTCCAGTGTAATGTAGATTTAATCACCCGCTCTTACCCAGAAAGAGATGTTTTAACTGACTAATAAATACACTAGGCGACTGACTATTGACGGAATATAAATTTACTACTAATTCATTACGTGTAATTGTCTAAGTGACTAGTGTAATATCATGTGGCGAAACAAATAGCTAGTAATGACAAGCGATATTTGTAAAGTAATCATAATTAAATTAACACTGATATTGTGCGCTGAGAGTTTTACCGGGGCGGGAGGGGAAAAGGTGCATACCTTAAACCCAACCCGTAACAGGTGAGCGAAGCGTGATAAGATAGGATAAGACACGTGTGCTTTTAATTTAATTAAATGACGGAGTGGATAAGAGATCTTACCTTGCGCGTGATAGGATAGGACATTGATATTGTGATTAAATGTTTTGTTTTCTCCTAAATTTAGTACTGATCACAAACCAGCCTGCCAGCGGTCTAAATAGTACCAGTAAACAATTCTTATTTATTATCGGGTCTTCGATGTTGACCTGTGCGGTCCTCTTGCTTCATCCAGAGAGAGAGAGTCCAAACTTATAAACATTAAGAATTAATTATAACTGGAGATACAAAATACACAGATTTTTCATTCAATTTTATCAGCCCGCTGTGGCCAAATATCTATACATAACATTGTTCCCGACTACTGACCATTGTGTTGTCAAGTGGATTTATCCAGAAAGAATACGTGGTTTTCATAATCGGCACTCAACCCCCAGAGAAAGAAAAACCGATAGGAAATACCTTCATCATCATTATTTTTTTGTCTAACAGTTTACCCACCAGACATTTCCTTTAACTATTGGAAGTACTAACTACTGTCCACTGTGAACACTAGATAGTGGTAAATATTTTGCTACCTGAACTATCTGACGTGACATTATCATATCCAATAATCACCACCAAAGTAGGCGTTCCCCATTAGGAGATTTAATTATTCGTGGATGAACTGGGGCTCACTTCGGAGAAGCACAACACTGGATTTTGTTACATGTACACTGATGGTTATGTTCAAGATGTTGTTAACCAACTAGTAGGTAAGCGAGATTGTATGTGGCCACAGATTGACAGAGTGCGAGGAAGAGGCGTGAATATTTCTGTTTGTATAATCCTTGTACCCACGTCTTTTTTTGTTCGCTAATACTGTTATTTTACAGGATAGATTAATTAGGAACTCTGTTCTTTACTTTATCGTCTATTTCTATACCCTAGCGTTAATCTTTGACCTTTTGGGGTTATTAACTTCTTGCGGGATCTTTTCGCAACAGAGGGGATGGCACTTATGGGGTTATTTTCCAAATTCTGTAACCTATGATTTTATTGATTTATATATGTTTGATGTTGTGAGCAGTTTATATGATAATAAACTTAACAAAACTTAATTACTTGTGTTGGTCAGCTCAACCCATACCCATACTCCATTTACCATAGTTTTTCACGTTTATGCGTCTTGTTGTCACATAACCGTGCGTGTATGTGTGTAGTTAAACATATCTATATTATTTGTATGGAGAGTAGGATTGTCTGAATCAAACTACAGTCGTAAAGATAGGCTGGACTAGAGTATCTTCTCAATTTAGTGACACATTCTACCCTTAAACTATTCACTCGTGAAATCTATTTCTTATACCTTAATTCTCACTTATTTACCACTTTCCCTGTTTTACTGTCGTAAATTTATTTTGAGAGAAAAAGTCTTAGAAATAGTAGTCCGGTTTAGAGTGTAGAATGATGGTGAAAGGCTCAGCGATAGGAAAAGGTTAGCGAGTAAATATGATGCTCCACAGAGTGCTGGAGGAGAGTAAAGACAGACTTATTTACGACAAATCGTTTCTCTCAATCTTCTCTTCCACTCTCCTGGTCAAACAATTATTTGTCAGTTTTCCAGGAACACATCTGCGCTCCCACCGATTTGGTGCTTCAGACACACAGACGACGTGGATACAACTATCTTAAACAAATATGAGGGATTTGGGCCTTGGTAGTCCAACACAGTACTATATATGTTTATGCCGTTTATTAGCATTAAACTCAATCACAACATCCAACAGGTTACATAAAAATTATCATAAGTACAGAAAATACAATTAACAAGGTGAGGATGGGGGTAAAGAAGATTGGTATCGACTAAGCCCTTCCCGCTTATTAGACAAAGGTAAACCCAGTCCCAAGATAGATAGTTATCAGGAACATAGGTAATGTAACCTAACAATGAAGTTAATTACTCTGAAAGAGGTGTTACAATATTAGTTATGGTGGTAGACAAAATACTGTTATCCCAATTGTGTCTTCCCTTTACTAAGCAAAGAATAAAAAAAAGGGGGGGGGGGGGGAAACAGAGTTAACAAATTATCCCACTTAAAGGAACAATGCAGGGTATACAAAAAAAAAACCGTATTACCCGGTACGCAAGTTAACAAAGGGTTTTGCAAAAATAAATCTCCTGTCATTCATACACGCTGTGAGGATCCACACTCATATACACCACACACTTACCGATTTCAGCATCAGACAATCCATAGCATGATATACACAGTAATTAAACTCTTTACATGTGAAAACTGCCTAGTCCTTCTATGTCCCGCCCCAGATAATGCGAGGTTTCACTGAGAGCAAATATTCCCGCTTATCGCCGGACTTGAAGTTCTAAGAGTTCTTGTGTTTTATTATAAAGAAACGAGTGTATTCTCTCACATTTAGAGCCGCACATAAATTATTGCTACTGGCACTGTTCATCTTTCAGTTTATCTCACAGATTGAAATTTAAATTTGATGATATTTTAAATGTTCTTGGGTAGGCTTTCTTTCATGTAATTATGACAGCTAGGCCGCACCGGACCGCCACAAGATTAAATTTAAAAAAATTTCTCATCAAACTGTCTGGAAGTTTAAGAACCGAGTATGGAAACTCTCTGTATGATTTATTAATAATACTGGGATCGCAAAGGTGATCATTCTGGAGAAAAAGATAGAAAACCCATGACAATCATAATCATACTTCAAAAATCAAATAATATTCTTAACGCGCGATAAATTTACCGTTAAGGCTATTATATATATACTCGCGTATTTAATTATGTATTTAAGAAAACACGTCACGAGTCTAATGGTTAAAATACACATCTTTATATATAGGACTTAACTAAATTTATTAATTATAAATTCCTTCGCGACTTTAAAAGTTACTTTAACATTTAAACATCTATTATTTTTGGAAATGTTATAATAGATATATCATTAAATTTACCACTGGAACTTTTGGGATGAGTTTAATAATTAAATAGATTAAATAAACACAAAATCCAGTGAAATAAAATGAAAGCACTAGACCACTGATCACTTTAACAAATATATTATACCGTGCACAGAAAAAGAAACACTCCAAATTGTAGCCACCAATTTCAGATGGGAATCTAGCAACTTTCTACTAATAGCTAGTGAATCTTAAAATCTCTGGCAACTGAATGATAGCCTGGCTTTCTAGTGATCTGTATATATTTAAAATGGAATTAAAGATGAGGGGGACACGAGAAAGTTGACACTTTTTTTATCTCAGGAGACTTTCGGGGATCTGACCGACAGACTAAAGAGAGATGCCGTCCCCTGGTTTCCCGTTTCCCCGTTCGTTGCATCCGACATCTTCCCCCGTTCGCTCCGTCTGCGGTCGGTTTAGCGCTTAACATAGAGGTGCGAAAATTCCGCCAGGAAAGCTTGCGTCTCGTTTCCGGGACCACTACTGCTTTGATCTCTCCCGCTCAACGTTCCTGAAACCACTTCCGTGTCTGTTTGATCCTGTTCCGCTCTCTCTGTTTGATGAAGGCAACGCCCATCACTGGCCAAGTTAATGAAAATAACTCCATATGATTGCTCCAGCGATGTCCGTGGGCGTGATTTAATCTCTCCTTAAATCAATGCGATGACCAGAATGAACGGTAGATAAACTGTCCACATATTAATCAGCCAACGTGTTGGCCATCTGCGTGGAACGGTTTCATAGCAATGAGTCCAGGTTAAAACAAATTCCCGTTTGATGAAGAGTTACCAAAATATTCGGGGGCACTGATGCTAACGAAGGGGTCGCTACAAAGGGTCGTACTATAGAATCCCACGATTCAGGGTCAGCTGAGTTCGTCTGTGACATCTACTCAGAAGGGACCAAATAAATCTTAATACCTATCAAAAATTTACGACACCTATGCTATGGTAGTGAGTAGTGAGAACTCACGTTCTGGTGGGTGTTCCAACTATAACCACCTTCAGCAGGTGTGCCATCTGGTGATTTAACATGACAGAGCTCGTACTTCGTACACAAACACACTAGGTTAAAACAAATTAAACCCTGGCAAAATTTAAAAATTAGAAACCGACCCACCACAAAAATATTTATAGAATATGTGATTCCTATATACACACATTGGGATTCTCGCCCGTGCTACGGAGTTCTTGCACTGTTTGTGAGATCCTCCTTGTGTGATCTAAGGGAGAAGATCGGAGCACTGATGGAGTTGTCCGTGTGCAATAAAGATAGTCCTTAAAACCAAACCAAAATAAACACCAAACAAATACAGCTGACATGGGGAGGGGTAAGGAGAAATATCCTGTACTTCGCGGTGACAGAGGCTGGACGCTGGCCAGTAACTGTTGTTATTCACTTTGAGCGAACTAAAGCAACAGGATCAACTGACCGTCTCCGCATACTTGCCTCAATGACTGGCGTTAGGCACCGAGTCATTTCCATCTATCTTCCCTTTCAGTCATTTCTGACTATAAGAGCGTACCCCGGAAACAGGTTTCGGTGGCACGAGGTTGGGCACTCGGATAAAGAGGTCAAAGCTGTTGCCCATGCAGCATGCCCCTGCTGGCATTGTCAGAGGAACGGTCTGACCGTTACAGTCTGACACCAACCGAGTCATTTACCTGACGACAATTAGTCTGAATTAATGAGTCGACCTTGACGAATAGTCCCTAGGGCGTAAAAGTAAGCAGGCCGATGTCCTTTCGACGTTATTGTTAAATTACCAACATTAATAAACATACAAATTGACACAATATACTGTATTTATGTCGTTATCTGCATGTGTTGTGTGTCTGCCTATCACTGTTTCAAAAACGTGTCGGTTATTCTGTCCGAAAACCTCTGTGAGTTTATATGACAATGAATCTGCATCTGTTTGCAATGCCACAAGCAAGAGCCAGCATGTATTATTCCAGCAGCGTTTTCATAAACAGGCAGCATTTCAAGCTGATACGTTCGACAAGCTTAAATATCGTCTCAGCCTGAATGAACCGCACTCATTTGTCCCCGCAGCCTCGCAGAAATTCACACGAGCGTCCTTAACCCTTTTCCCTCCACCCTTTCATTATCCATTACATTTTCTATGGATCCCGTTAATGAAGATATATTGGATCTTCCTTTTTTAACTCTTAATTATGCCCACATTCTGGAGTGACCCGATGACATGCATTAAGATTCCTTTAAAAAACCTGGCTATTCTCCATCCAATCAACCAATCTCCATTTCTTTCTCTTGTTCTCGATTGCTTTTACAGCATAAAAATAAGTCAACGAACACCACTGGATGTATTTTTCTTTCTTCAATCTAGCCATATATTTATGACAACCAAGTGCATGAGAACAAACATCAGAGGTCAGCCTGGGCGGTGCCGCCACATATTTCCTCTTCCTGCCACGTTCACTTGTACTTCAACAACCAACAGTAGCCACACAGGCTGAAAGCAATGCCTGATGTGATGTATTGCGCGACAAATCTATTTACGAGGGAGTAGTTAGCATCAGAATCTTCCCTTATCTTGTAGAGCATGTCTAAATGCTCAGAGAGTTATGGTCTTATAATAACATTAGGAAAATGATGTTTATCAAACAAGAAGTGTTAGTGAACTTCTGCTGTTGTTATGTTATGCTCAACCAGGCTTTTTTTTATCTCGGTGTCAAAATCACTGCATACAGCAGCTAGTTGATACTTATAAAGTCTAGTCCAATAGTAGATACAGCCGTAGGGGAGTGGAGAGTTAGAGACTTCACTATACTAGGTTCAACATCAAGAGGTGGGGGTGACAATTCACTTCCTCGCTGTCTTTTCCTTCCCTAACTCATCGAGCAAAGTCAGGTACCCATTTACAGCTGGGTAGACTGGAGCGTGTCGGTGCCGTGAATCGAACTCAGCACCTTTGCCGCGAGAGACCAGCGCTCTAACCACTCTGTCAATCGGAGGCTCACCATACTATATAATGTGTATATGCGTTTGCATTTGCGCCTACGAACGGAACTGCTGTAAATCACAAATAGTCGTATAGTTATGATGGCTCCACACTGTAGCCTGAAGTTTGAGTTAATAAATACACGTACGGTACTGTTTTCTCACCCCCACCACAGGACAGAAAACAAATACCTTGACATTGATTAAATATTTTCTGAGTCGACTGACGTTCGTTCAGCACAGTCTGGTAACATTCCTCAAGAACTAAACAACAGTCAAAGATCCCTGCTCAAAATGTGTACATGTACTGTGTGTACGAACATGAAAAAAAAAGTTAATAAGTTAATAAGGAATGTCATTTAATTAATTATCACCTGTTAGATAACGAACCTGCAATAGATCAATCAACAAGGCAAAGATAACTGGAATTTGGCATCAAATGTAAGGCTAGCAAAGATAGATGTATAGAGGATGCATCCGTCGTGCACACAACCAGCTAGCAACAGGAACAGTTAGCATTCTTACCCTTCGACATATACTGAGGGAGACTGAGCACCTATGGGTTTGACCGGATTGCAATATTGTCGATTCTATTCAACAATAACAATAAGGAATGTCACGTCTACAAATTATTGTATGGCCACTATATGGGAATATGGGAACATGGGAATTTTAAACAAATTATTGTATGGCCACTATACGGGAATATGGGACATTTTAAACAAATTATTGTATGGCCACTATATGGGGATATGGGAACATGGGAATATGGGAATTTTAAACAAATTATTGTATGGCCACTATACGGGAATATGGGAATATGGGACATTTTAAACAAATTATTGTATGGCCACTATATGGGAATATGGGACATTTTAAACAAATTATTGTATGGCCACTATATGGGAATATGGGACATTTTAAACAAATTATTGTATGGCCACTATATGGGAATATGGGACATATTAAAAAAATTATTGTATGGCCACTTTATGGGAATATGGGACATTTTAAACAAATTATTGTATGGCCACTTTATGGGAATACGGGACATTTTAAACAAATTATTGTATGGCCACTATATGGGAATATGGGACATTTTAAACAAATTATTGTATGACCACTATATGGAAATATGGGACATATTAAACAAATCATTGTATGGCCACTGTCACGGAGAGTTATGTTCATTGAATTTTCTATATTTTCCTCTTCTTTTCTTCCACCCGTGTTCTCTAATTATTGTCGCTCTTTACCTTTTTCCTGTGTTTTTTTTTCGCATTCGTTCGTTTGCGACTAAAGTACATTACTATTTTGCCATTCTCACTTTCGCTAGTTTCGTTTCTCATTTAGAAACGCATTTCATTGCTGACGAAACGAGAAACTTGATTACGTAGATGTCATTCCCGCAGGTTGACGAGAGGTGCGATTATGGTTCATACTCAGACGTAGGACCAGACGATTTAGCGTGAGATTGACGAAATACACCGTGTATATTCGTTTCGCCAGACATATAGGCGACAAATTTGTCTGCATTTTCACCCGCCACAACACTCATGGTGGGCCATGGTCAGCTTGAAGTGTGAAAACTGCCCTGCATTTCAGACAAGTTGTCTACCTTTGCAATTGACACGCACGTTTCTCGGTCAGTTTGTTAAACGTAGGTGCAAAAACTGCCCCTGCATTGCAGACAAGTTGTCTGAGATTCGCAAATGACACGCGCCCTCTCGGTCAGAAAGTGGCAGTTTATGACAGTTACGTAAGTGATATAGACGGAAAGGGGGATTATTTCGTTTAGTGAAATTAAACGATTACCTCTTTGTCTGGTAATAGATATAACCAGAATGTTAAACTTTATTTTCATTCAGTCCTCTAAAGTCGCAGTAGAAAGGACGTTTCGTTGTAAGAGAAAAAGCTGTATAGCGAAGTTTCTCAGTTTGTTTCGACAATTTGTCGAACTTCTAGACTTCCATAAATATAAGCATATAATTCTTAAGTTGTGCGACTACCTGTAGTTCTGTGTGAGGTAAAATATTATATATTATATTCTAGTATTTTGTGAAGTGTTTAAAGTGTTAAGTCGCTTATTTCATATTTCACTAGTTAGATTTTGTGCAGAGTGCCAAATTTATATAGTCTGTATTATTTTCTAGTGACGTGTTTCAGTGGAGAGCAGAATAAATTATAATTTCTAGCTTAAACAACAATGTAGCTATAATGAAGTTAATTTTACTGCTAAATAATCAGACGAGAACAAAATTTTCTAAACTAACGTATAAATGCTAGAAGAATCATGAATGGTGACGGAATACGCACGTGTTCCTAATTCATGAGGATTGCTGATTTTTAAATATAACTTACGTCACGGGAATTTAAATGATAAGTCAAGCGGTACGCTTGCAGTTTAAAAATGTAAGTTATATTGAGTACATATTGTAAATTATTTGATATGTGTTCTTTCCATTTTTATATAGTGAAACTGTGGTACCCAACTTTGCCAGCGTTCTAGTACGTGAACATTATCTGTGAAGAAACTAATCACTTTCATTACATAAGCTTCAACAGTTAAATGAAGTAAGAGGCCTATCGCGCCAGAATTAATTCTTCCAGAATAACACTTCAGTACAGTTCAGCCCGTTGTGGCAAGCAAAATATCAGAAACATTCCGACAGAGTTCTTGACTAGTATTGTGGTGACCAAATATAGTACCTTCCTGAAAGTAGACACCGATCTGACATCCCTTAATTCTCGAAACCTAAGCTAGTGACGCTGTGCTCGGCTAACTTTCGTGCCTGGACAAATTTTATGTGACTTAACAGACATCCGAAAAATAAGAACACCCAAGGAATCGTTCCCTGAGACAGAGAATTCAGTACGTCTTGTTGGAACTGGGGATTTCTTGGTCGAGGCTGCATTTACGGGTCTGTGTGAAGGTCCTAGAATTTATTATGTTCCCAGAGGCAGCGATCAAAGCTGTAAGTATAAATGTGTACACGTGGCCACGGTTGAATGAATAAGAGGGAACGCAAGTCTGAGTGTTATTTCACCTCTGTATTTTGACACCTATTTGCTGTCATAACTTTCTTCATGCAAGTTTGTTTTTTGCTAACAATATTTTCCCTTAAACTAGATTATAGTATCAGGTCTGTTCATACCTTAAACGGGGAAAACTCTTAGACTTAATCATATGTATCTGGGACTCTTTGTGTTATCATCTTTCTCCTAACGGGACTGTGGGCTATCCATCGAGGGAAGATCATCACTGTGGGTCTACCAGTTTTTTTGTAGCATTCCTTGATTTGCTTATGACTTTGTGTATATGCCTTTTTTTGATGTAGTTTACATGTTGTGACGTAAGTTTACAAATGATAATTAAACTTAACAATAAATTAATCAGCATGTTGGTCAGCTCGTTCTAAATATCTATATAATCATTTGTTATAGTTCCTACGTCTGTGCGTCTATCTGTCGTCACTTGAATGTGCGTGCACGTGAGTGGATATATATATATATATATATTTAATGTATATGTGTTAGACTGTCTGACTACTTTAGATCTGTCGTAGAAGATAGGTGAGAGAGAGAGAGAGAGAAGATTTCCCGCTCTCAGAGACAGCCTCTATCACTATTCTACCACCTCACTCGTGGAAATCTATTTTGTATTTCTATCTCACACTGTGACTATCACTCATTCCAACCTATTCAGAAGGGACCAACCCAAGTCTTAATTCTCCTATCAAAAATCTACGACAGCCACTATATGGGAATATGGGCCATTTTAAACAAATAATTGTATGGCCACTATATGGGAATATGATACATTTTAAACAAATTATTGTATGGCAACTATATGGGAATATGGGACATTTAAAACAAATTATTGGCAGAAATACGTAAAATGTTGGAGGGACGGACAATTATGTCAACAACAACATATATATATATATATATATATATATATATATATATATATATATATATATATATATATATATATATATATATATATAATATATATATATATATATATATATATATATATATATATAAGGTAAGAAGAGTTTTCACTGTATTTGGAAGTATTGTCTTCCTCTCATCTTTTGTCTATATTGCTGCCACAATATGTGTACGATTCTACATCTTGTAGTGATGTTTCTCCAACTCGGTCTATATTGCTGCCACAATATGTGTACGATGCTACATCTTGTAGTGATGTTTTTTTTGGTCTGTCTATATTGCTGCCATGTTTACACTATACATATGACTGTACGATTTGCTACATGAGTACGATTGAAGATTCTTGTAGTGATGTTTCTCCAACTCTGTCTATATTGCTGCCACAATATGTGTACGATTCTACATCTTGTAGTGATGTTTCTCAACTCTGTCTATATTGCTGCCACAATATGTGTACGATTCTACATCTTGTAGTGATGTTTCTTCAACTCTGTCTATATTGCTGCCACAATATGTGTACAATTTACATTGTTAATTCCCATTGTAATGAAAGCTCAACTCCTCTATATTTTATGTGTACGATTCTACATCTTGTAGTGATGTTTCTCCAACTCTGTCTATATTGCTGCCACAATATGTGTACGATTCTACATCTTGTAGTGATGTTTCTCCAACTCTGTCTATATTGCTGCCACAATATGTGTACGATTCTACATCTTGTAGTGATGTTTCTCCAACTCTGTCTATATTGCTGCCACAATATGTGTACGATTCTACATCTTGTAGTGATGTTTCTCCAACTCTGTCTATATTGCTGCCACAATATGTGTACGATTCTACATCTTGTAGTGATGTTTCTCCAACTCTGTCTATATTGCTGCCACAATATGTGTACGATTCTACATCTTGTAGTGATGTTTCTCCAACTCTGTCTATATTGCTGCCACAATATGTGTACGATTCTACATCTTGTAGTGATGTTTCTCCAACTCTGTCTATATTGCTGCCACAATATGTGTACGATTCTACATCTTGTAGTGATGTTTCTCCAACTCTGTCTATATTGCTGCCACAATATGTGTACGATTCTACATCTTGTAGTGATGTTTCTCCAACTCTGTCTATATTGCTGCCACAATATGTGTACGATTCTACATCTTGTAGTGATGTTTCTCCAACTCTGTCTATATTGCTGCCACAATATGTGTACGATTCTACATCTTGTAGTGATGTTTCTCCAACTCTGTCTATATTGCTGCCACAATATGTGTACGATTCTACCTCTTGGTGGGGTGGTTTTTCCAGCTCTGTCTATATTGCTGCCACAATATGTGTACGATTCTACATCTTGTAGTGATGTTTCTCCAACTCTGTCTATATTGCTGCCACAATATGTGTACGATTCTACATCTTGTAGTGATGATGTTTCTCCAACTCTGTCTATATTGCTGCCACAATATGTGTACGATTCTACATCTTGTAGTGATGTTTCTCCAACTCTGTCTATATTGCTGCCACAATATGTGTACGATTCTACATCTTGTAGTGATGTTTCTCCAACTCTGTCTATATTGCTGCCACAATATGTGTACGATTCTACATCTTGTAGTGATGTTTCTCCAACTCTGTCTATATTGCTGCCACAATATGTGTACGATTCTACATCTTGTAGTGATGTTTCTCCAACTCTGTCTATATTGCTGCCACAATATGTGTACGATTCTACATCTTGTAGTGATGTTTCTCCAACTCTGTCTATATTGCTGCCACAATATGTGTACGATTCTACATCTTGTAGTGATGTTTCTCCAACTCTTGTCTATATTGCTGCCACAATATGTGTACGATTCTACATCTTGTAGTGATGTTTCTCCAACTCTGTCTATATTGCTGCCACAATATGTGTACGATTCTACATCTTGTAGTGATGTTTCTCCAACTCTGTCTATATTGCTGCCACAATATGTGTACGATTCTACATCTTGTAGTGATGTTTCTCCAACTCTGTCTATATTGCTGCCACAATATGTGTACGATTCTACATCTTGTAGTGATGTTTCTCCAACTCTGTCTATATTGCTGCCACAATATGTGTACGATTCTACATCTTGTAGTGATGTTTCTCCAACTCTGTCTATATTGCTGCCACAATATGTGTACGATTCTACATCTTGTAGTGATGTTTCTCCAACTCTGTCTATATTGCTGCCACAATATGTGTACGATTCTACATCTTGTAGTGATGTTTCTCCAACTCTGTCTATATTGCTGCCACAATATGTGTACGATTCTACATCTTGTAGTGATGTTTCTCCAACTCTGTCTATATTGCTGCCACAATATGTGTACGATTCTACATCTTGTAGTGATGTTTCTCCAACTCTGTCTATATTGCTGCCACAATATGTGTACGATTCTACATCTTGTAGTGATGTTTCTCCAACTCTGTCTATATTGCTGCCACAATATGTGTACGATTCTACATCTTGTAGTGATGTTTCTCCAACTCTGTCTATATTGCTGCCACAATATGTGTACGATTCTACATCTTGTAGTGATGTTTCTCCAACTCTGTCTATATTGCTGCCACAATATGTGTACGATTCTACATCTTGTAGTGATGTTTTTCTCCAACTCTGTCTATATTGCTGCCACAATATGTGTACGATTCTACATCTTGTAGTGATGTTTCTCCAACTCTGTCTATATTGCTGCCACAATATGTGTACGATTCTACATCTTGTAGTGATCTGTCTATATTGCTGCCACAATATGTGTACGATTCTACATCTTGTAGTGATGTTTCCTCCAACTCTGTCTATATTGCTGCCACAATATGTGTACGATTCTACATCTTGTAGTGATGTTTCTCCAACTCTGTCTATATTGCTGCCACAATATGTGTACGATTCTACATCTTGTAGTGATGTTTATATTGCTGCCACAATATGTGTACGATTCTACATCTTGTAGTGATGTTTCTCCAACTCTGTCTATATTGCTGCCACAATATGTGTACGATTCTACATCTTGTAGTGATGTTTCTCCAACTCTGTCTATATTGCTGCCACAATATGTGTACGATTCTACATCTTGTAGTGATGTTTCTCCAACTCTGTCTATATTGCTGCCACAATATGTGTACGATTCTACATCTTGTAGTGATGTTTCTCCAACTCTGTCTATATTGCTGCCACAATATGTGTACGATTCTACATCTTGTAGTGATGTTTCTCCAACTCTGTCTATATTGCTGCCACAATATGTGTACGATTCTACATCTTGTAGTGATGTTTCTCCAACTCTGTCTATATTTCTGCCACAATATGTGTACGATTCTACATCTTGTAGTGATGTTTCTCCAACTCTGTCTATATTGCTGCCACAATATGTGTACGATTCTACATCTTGTAGTGATGTTTCTCCAACTCTGTCTATATTGCTGCCACAATATGTGTACGATTCTACATCTTGTAGTGATGTTTCTCCAACTCTGTCTATATTGCTGCCACAATATGTGTACGATTCTACATCTTGTAGTGATGTTTCTCCAACTCTGTCTATATTGCTGCCACAATATGTGTACGATTCTACATCTTGTAGTGATGTTTCTCCAACTCTGTCTATATTGCTGCCACAATATGTGTACGATTCTACATCTTGTAGTGATGTTTCTCCAACTCTGTCTATATTGCTGCCACAATATGTGTACGATTCTACATCTTGTAGTGATGTTTCTCCAACTCTGTCTATATTGCTGCCACAATATGTGTACGATTCTACATCTTGTAGTGATGTTTCTCCAACTCTGTCTATATTGCTGCCACAATATGTGTACGATTCTACATCTTGTAGTGATGTTTCTCCAACTCTGTCTATATTGCTGCCACAATATGTGTACGATTCTACATCTTGTAGTGATGTTTCTCCAACTCTGTCTATATTGCTGCCACAATATGTGTACGATTCTACATCTTGTAGTAGTGATGTTTCTCCAACTCTGTCTATATTGCTGCCACAATATGTGTACGATTCTACATCTTGTAGTGATGTTTCTCCAACTCTGTCTATATTGCTGCCACAATATGTGTACGATTCTACATCTTGTAGTGATGTTTCTCCAACTCTGTCTATATTGCTGCCACAATATGTGTACGATTCTACATCTTGTAGTGATGTTTCTCCAACTCTGTCTATATTGCTGCCACAATATGTGTACGATTCTACATCTTGTAGTGATGTTTCTCCAACTCTGTCTATATTGCTGCCACAATATGTGTACGATTCTACATCTTGTAGTGATGTTTCTCCAACTCTGTCTATATTGCTGCCACAATATGTGTACGATTCTACATCTTGTAGTGATGTTTCTCCAACTCTGTCTATATTGCTGCCACAATATGTGTACGATTCTACATCTTGTAGTGATGTTTCTCCAACTCTGTCTATATTGCTGCCACAATATGTGTACGATTCTACATCTTGTAGTGATGTTTCTCCAACTCTGTCTATATATCTGCCACAATATGTGTACGATTCTACATCTTGTAGTGATGTTTCTCCAACTCTGTCTATATTGCTGCCACAATATGTGTACGATTCTACATCTTGTAGTGATGTTTCTCCAACTCTGTCTATATTGCTGCCACAATATGTGTACGATTCTACATCTTGTAGTGATGTTTCTCCAACTCTGTCTATATTGCTGCCACAATATGTGTACGATTCTACATCTTGTAGTGATGTTTCTCCAACTCTGTCTATATTGCTGCCACAATATGTGTACGATTCTACATCTTGTAGTGATGTTTCTCCAACTCTGTCTATATTGCTGCCACAATATGTGTACGATTCTACATCTTGTAGTGATGTAGAATCGTACAACTCTGTCTATATTGCTGCCACAATATGTGTACGATTCTACATCTTGTAGTGATGTTTCTCCAACTCTGTCTATATTGCTGCCACAATATGTGTACGATTCTACATCTTGTAGTGATGTTTCTCCAACTCTGTCTATATTGCTGCCACAATATGTGTACGATTCTACATCTTGTAGTGATGTTTCTCCAACTCTGTCTATATTGCTGCCACAATATGTGTACGATTCTACATCTTGTAGTGATGTTTCTCCAACTCTGTCTATATTGCTGCCACAATATGTGTACGATTCTACATCTTGTAGTGATGTTTCTCCAACTCTGTCTATATTGCTGCCACAATATGTGTATTCTCCAACTCTGTCTATATTGCTGCCACAATATGTGTACGATTCTACATCTTGTAGTGATGTTTCTCCAACTCTGTCTATATTGCTGCCACAATATGTGTACGATTCTACATCTTGTAGTGATGTTTCTCCAACTCTGTCTATATTGCTGCCACAATATGTGTACGATTCTACATCTTGTAGTGATGTTTCTCCAACTCTGTCTATATTGCTGCCACAATATGTGTACGATTCTACATCTTGTAGTGATGTTTCTCCAACTCTGTCTATATTGCTGCCACAATATGTGTACGATTCTACATCTTGTAGTGATGTTTCTCCAACTCTGTCTATATTGCTGCCACAATATGTGTACGATTCTACATCTTGTAGTGATGTTTCTCCAACTCTGTCTATATTGCTGCCACAATATGTGTACGATTCTACATCTTGTAGTGATGTTTCTCCAACTCTGTCTATATTGCTGCCACAATATGTGTACGATTCTACATCTTGTAGTGATGTTTCTCCAACTCTGTCTATATTGCTGCCACAATATGTGTACGATTCTACATCTTGTAGTGATGTTTCTCCAACTCTGTCTATATTGCTGCCACAATATGTGTACGATTCTACATCTTGTAGTGATGTTTCTCCAACTCTGTCTATATTGCTGCCACAATATGTGTACGATTCTACATCTTGTAGTGATGTTTCTCCAACTCTGTCTATATTGCTGCCACAATATGTGTACGATTCTACATCTTGTAGTGATGTTTCTCCAACTCTGTCTATATTGCTGCCACAATATGTGTACGATTCTACATCTTGTAGTGATGTTTCTCCAACTCTGTCTATATTGCTGCCACAATATGTGTACGATTCTACATCTTGTAGTGATGTTTCTTCAAGCTCTGTCTATATTGCTGCCACAATATGTGTACGATTCTACATCTTGTAGTGATGTTTCTCCAACTCTGTCTATATTGCTGCCACAATATGTGTACGATTCTACATCTTGTAGTGATGTTTCTCCAACTCTGTCTATATTGCTGCCACAATATGTGTACGATTCTACATCTTGTAGTGATGTTTCTCCAACTCTGTCTATATTGCTGCCACAATATGTGTACGATTCTACATCTTGTAGTGATGTTTCTCCAACTCTGTCTATATTGCTGCCACAATATGTGTACGATTCTACATCTTGTAGTGATGTTTCTCCAACTCTGTCTATATTGCTGCCACAATATGTGTACGATTCTACATCTTGTAGTGATGTTTCTCCAACTCTGTCTATATTGCTGCCACAATATGTGTACGATTCTACATCTTGTAGTGATGTTTCTCCAACTCTGTCTATATTGCTGCCACAATATGTGTACGATTCTACATCTTGTAGTGATGTTTCTCCAACTCTGTCTATATTGCTGCCACAATATGTGTACGATTCTACATCTTGTAGTGATGTTTCTCCAACTCTGTCTATATTGCTGCCACAATATGTGTACGATTCTACATCTTGTAGTGATGTTTCTCCAACTCTGTCTATATTGCTGCCACAATATGTGTACGATTCTACATCTTGTAGTGATGTTTCTCCAACTCTGTCTATATTGCTGCCACAATATGTGTACGATTCTACATCTTGTAGTGATGTTTCTCCAACTCTGTCTATATTGCTGCCACAATATGTGTACGATTCTACATCTTGTAGTGATGTTTCTCCAACTCTGTCTATATTGCTGCCACAATATGTGTACGATTCTACATCTTGTAGTGATGTTTCTCCAACTCTGTCTATATTGCTGCCACAATATGTGTACGATTCTACATCTTGTAGTGATGTTTCTCCAACTCTGTCTATATTGCTGCCACAATATGTGTACGATTCTACATCTTGTAGTGATGTTTCTCCAACTCTGTCTATATTGCTGCCACAATATGTGTACGATTCTACATCTTGTAGTGATGTTTCTCCAACTCTGTCTATATTGCTGCCACAATATGTGTACGATTCTACATCTTGTAGTGATGTTTCTCGTGTACGATTCTACATCTTGTAGTGATGTTTCTCCAACTCTGTCTATATTGCTGCCACAATATGTGTACGATTCTACATCTTGTAGTGATGTTTCTCCAACTCTGTCTATATTGCTGCCACAATATGTGTACGATTCTACATCTTGTAGTGATGTTTCTCCAACTCTGTCTATATTGCTGCCACAATATGTGTACGATTCTACATCTTGTAGTGATGTTTCTCCAACTCTGTCTATATTGCTGCCACAATATGTGTACGATTCTACATCTTGTAGTGATGTTTCTCCAACTCTGTCTATATTGCTGCCACAATATGTGTACGATTCTACATCTTGTAGTGATGTTTCTCCAACTCTGTCTATATTGCTGCCACAATATGTGTACGATTCTACATCTTG
Source organism: Oreohelix idahoensis (assembly GCA_024509875.1). Classification (NCBI taxonomy): domain Eukaryota; kingdom Metazoa; phylum Mollusca; class Gastropoda; order Stylommatophora; family Oreohelicidae; genus Oreohelix; species Oreohelix idahoensis. The sequence goes on along the minus strand of JAMPIV010015251.1, from coordinate 28,723 downwards.
TAGTGATGTTTCTCCAACTCTGTCTATATTGCTGCCACAATATGTGTACGATTCTACATCTTGTAGTGATGTTTCTCCAACTCTGTCTATATTGCTGCCACAATATGTGTACGATTCTACATCTTGTAGTGATGTTTCTCCAACTCTGTCTATATTGCTGCCACAATATGTGTACGATTCTACATCTTGTAGTGATGTTTCTCCAACTCTGTCTATATTGCTGCCACAATATGTGTACGATTCTACATCTTGTAGTGATGTTTCTCCAACTCTGTCTATATTGCTGCCACAATATGTGTACGATTCTACATCTTGTAGTGATGTTTCTCCAACTCTGTCTATATTGCTGCCACAATATGTGTACGATTCTACATCTTGTAGTGATGTTTCTCCAACTCTGTCTATATTGCTGCCACAATATGTGTCCTATATTCTACATCTTGTAGTGATGTTTCTTCAACTCTGTCTATATTGCTGCCACAATATGTGTACGATTCTACATCTTGTAGTGATGTTTCTCCAACTCTGTCTATATTGCTGCCACAATATGTGTACGATTCTACATCTTGTAGTGATGTTTCTCCAACTCTGTCTATATTGCTGCCCTTGTAGTGATGTTTCTCCAACTCTGTCTATATTGCTGCCACAAGTGATGTTTCTCCAACTCTGTCTATATTGCTGCCACAATATGTGTACGATTCTACATCTTGTAGTGATGTTTCTCCAACTCTGTCTATATTGCTGCCACAATATGTGTACGATTCTACATCTTGTAGTGATGTTTCTCCAACTCTGTCTATATTGCTGCCACAATATGTGTGCTGCCACAATATGTGTACGATTCTTCATCTTGTAGTGATGTTTCTCCAACTCTGTCTATATTGCTGCCACAATATGTGTACGATTCTACATCTTGTAGTGATGTTTCTCCAACTCTGTCTATATTGCTGCCACAATATGTGTACGATTCTACATCTTGTAGTGATGTTTCTCCAACTCTGTCTATATTGCTGCCACAATATGTGTACGATTCTACATCTTGTAGTGATGTTTCTCCAACTCTGTCTATATTGCTGCCACAATATGTGTACGATTCTACATCTTGTAGTGATGTTTCTTCAACTCTGTCTATACTTGTAGTGATGTTTCTCCAACTCTGTCTATATTGCTGCCACAATATGTGTACGATTCTACATCTTGTAGTGATGTTTCTCCAACTCTGTCTATATTGCTGCCACAATATGTGTACGATTCTACATCTTGTAGTGATGTTTCTCCAACTCTGTCTATATTGCTGCCACAATATGTGTACGATTCTACATCTTGTAGTGATGTTTCTCCAACTCTGTCTATATTGCTGCCACAATATGTGTACGATTCTACATCTTGTAGTGATGTTTCTCCAACTCTGTCTATATTGCTGCCACAATATGTGTACGATTCTACATCTTGTAGTGATGTTTCTCCAACTCTGTCTATATTGCTGCCACAATATGTGGCCACAATATGTGTACGATTCTACATCTTGTAGTGATGTTTCTCCAACTCTGTCTATATTGCTGCCACAATATGTGTACGATTCTACATCTTGTAGTGATGTTTCTCCAACTCTGTCTATATTGCTGCCACAATATGTGTACGATTCTACATCTTGTAGTGATGTTTCTCCAACTCTGTCTATATTGCTGCCACAATATGTGTACGATTCTACATCTTGTAGTGATGTTTCTCCAACTCTGTCTATATTGCTGCCACAATATGTGTACGATTCTACATCTTGTAGTGATGTTTCTCCAACTCTGTCTATATTGCTGCCACAATATGTGTACGATTCTACATCTTGTAGTGATGTTTCTCCAACTCTGTCTATATTGCTGCCACAATATGTGTACGATTCTACATCTTGTAGTGATGTTTCTCCAACTCTGTCTGTTTCTCCAACTCTGTCTATATTGCTGCCACAATATGTGTACGATTCTACATCTTGTAGTGATGTTTCTCCAACTCTGTCTATATTGCTGCCACAATATGTGTACGATTCTACATCTTGTAGTGATGTTTCTCCAACTCTGTCTATATTGCTGCCACAATATGTGTACGATTCTACATCTTGTAGTGATGTTTCTCCAACTCTGTTTTGCTCCAAATATGTGTACTCTGTCTATATTTTCTCCAACTCTGCTGCCCACAATATGTGTACGATTCTACATCTTGTAGTGATGTTTCTCCAACTCTGTCTATATTGCTGCCACAATATGTGTACGATTCTACATCTTGTAGTGATGTTTCTCCAACTCTGTCTATATTGCTGCCACAATATGTGTACGATTCTACATCTTGTAGTGATGTTTCTCCAACTCTGTCTATATTGCTGCCACAATATGTGTACGATTCTACATCTTGTAGTGATGTTTCTCCAACTCTGTCTATATTGCTGCCACAATATGTGTACGATTCTACATCTTGTAGTGATGTTTCTCCAACTCTGTCTATATTGCTGCCACAATATGTGTACGATTCTACATCTTGTAGTGATGTTTCTCCAACTCTGTCTATATTGCTGCCACAATATGTGTACGATTCTACATCTTGTAGTGATGTTTCTCCAACTCTGTCTATATTGCTCTATATTGCTGCCACAATATGTGTACGATTCTACATCTTGTAGTGATGTTTCTCCAACTCTGTCTATATTGCTGCCACAATATGTGTACGATTCTACATCTTGTAGTGATGTTTCTCCAACTCTGTCTATATTGCTGCCACAATATGTGTACGATTCTACATCTTGTAGTGATGTTTCTCCAACTCTGTCTATATTGCTGCCACAATATGTGTACGATTCTACATCTTGTAGTGATGTTTCTCCAACTCTGTCTATATTGCTGCCACAATATGTGTACGATTCTACATCTTGTAGTGATGTTTCTCCAACTCTGTCTATATTGCTGCCACAATATGTGTACGATTCTACATCTTGTAGTGATGTTTCTCCAACTCTGTCTATATTGCTGCCACAATATGTGTACGATTCTACATCTTGTAGTGATGTTTCTCCAACTCTGTCTATATTGCTGCCACAATATGTGTACGATTCTACATCTTGTAGTGATGTTTCTCCAACTCTGTCTATATTGCTGCCACAATATGTGTACGATTCTACATCTTGTAGTGATGTTTCTCCAACTCTGTCTATATTGCTGCCACAATATGTGTACGATTCTACATCTTGTAGTGATGTTTCTCCAACTCTGTCTATATTGCTGCCACAATATGTGTACGATTCTACATCTTGTAGTGATGTTTCTCCAACTCTGTCTATATTGCTGCCACAATATGTGTACTATTCTACATCTTGTAGTGATGTTTCTCCAACTCTGTCTATATTGCTGCCACAATATGTGTACGATTCTACATCTTGTAGTGATGTTTCTCCAACTCTGTCTATATTGCTGCCACAATATGTGTACGATTCTACATCTTGTAGTGATGTTTCTCCAACTCTGTCTATATTGCTGCCACAATATGTGTACGATTCTACATCTTGTAGTGATGTTTCTCCAACTCTGTCTGCCACAATATGTGTACGATTCTACATCTTGTAGTGATGTTTCTCCAACTCTGTCTATATTGCTGCCACAATATGTGTACGATTCTACATCTTGTAGTGATGTTTCTCCAACTCTGTCTATATTGCTGCCACAATATGTGTACGATTCTACATCTTGTAGTGATGTTTCTCCAACTCTGTCTATATTGCTGCCACAATATGTGTACGGTTCTACATCTTGTAGTGATGTTTCTCCAACTCTGTCTATATTGCTGCCACAATATGTGTACGATTCTACATCTTGTAGTGATGCAAGTGATGTTTCTCCAACTCTGTCTAGATTGCTGCCACAATATGTGTATCTTTCGTCGGTTTTCAATTCTAACCACGTTTCCAAATTTCGTCGCTCGCTTCGCTCTTTCGTCACATTTGGTCACAACTGCGCGTCATCTTGATTCTTTCGTCGTTCAGTCTTTGAACAGAAATCGTTCGGTGTGCACTGTTTTTTTTAAGTTGTACGCATTGAATCTCTTATATTTGTCATTAAACATATTAATACTACTTATTTTTGTGATTAAAATAACAAAACTATTCATACTATATTATTTTTTGTGATTATACTGTAAACAGTTCATAGTTATTTTAGTGATAACAGTCTAATGACAGTGTTCATATCGTGATTATACGACACGTGTACAGTTTTCATACTGTACTTTTTTGTGTGATTAGGCCTTATACAGTACTACTTATTTTTCTGCTTTAATATATTCATAATGGGTCCTAACTGTAGTGACAAAGTTAAAAGAACCCATAAGGTTCTCAATTTGCAAGAAAAGCTTAAGCTAATCAAGCTTAATGAACAAGGCATCTTAAATGCTGAAATAGACCGCAGGCTAGGTGTACCAAGCACTACAGTTAGCACAATTGTAAAGAACAGAGCTAAAGGGTTAGAGAAAATTAAAAACGCTACGCCAGTGCATACCAAACTTATTAGAAAGCGGCACAATTTAATTGGTGAGATGGAGAAAGTGTAAATGTGTGGATTGAAGATCATGTCAGCCACAACATTCCTCTAAGCCAAGATCTTATCCAGGCTAAAGTACAAACTTTATTTAATGCAATGAAGGCTGAACAAGGAGAGACATCTGCTGAAAAGACATTTGGAGCTAGCAGAGGCTGGTTTGAGAAATTTAAGAAAAGGTCAAATTTGCATAATATAGCAGTGAAGGGAGAATCAGCTAGCGCAGATACCGCAGCTGCAGGAGCTTTTCAAGTGAAGCTTGAAACAATTATAGAAGAAGTTGGCTACACAAAGCAGCAGATCTTCAACGTAGAATAAATTTTGACAGAAGTTCAAAAGTAAATAGTGGGCTAGAACACCAAATAGCCTGTTACAGAGAACTTCTTAGGGGAAGGAAGAAGACATCAATGAGGTAAACGTCTTTGCTCTCCTTTTTCAAGACGCAACCGCCACAACCAACTTCAGTCACCCCTCCCTCTAACCCTTCAGATTCCGAACCATCAACATCAGCCCCAGCCCCAGTTAGATCTCCTTCAAAGTGCCCTTCTCCTAAAAGAATTAGATTGAAATCCTCCAGTTCTGAAGATGAGCCACCTCAATTTTCTCCATCTGGTTTTCTAAGTCTAGAATTTCCCTAAATTACCAACATTCAAAACTGTACATACTGTATATATTCATCGTCTACTTGCTCAAGAATGATTTTAAGGTAAGATGCTATTTACGTATTTTTTATTTATTACTGTATTTTCTTTACTCTTATGTTTATTTCTGTTTATCTAGGTGTTGCACGCGTTCGCACGTGTTATATAGTTAGCTATTTTCGTTTTTTGGCGGCCCTAATGCATTTGTAAGCTAAATAAAGGCTATGCTTCGACTTTCGTCGATTTTCGACTTTCGTCATAGCTCTGGTCCCTAACCTGTCGAAAGAGCGAGGTATTGGTGTATTAGGTCCAGCCAAGCATGCATAATTCATTATAATTTCGTAGTTTGTGATGAGGGGAACACGAGAAGAAAGGGGGAGAATAAACACCAAAATTGTTACACCCTGGCTTCACCATAACAACAAGACAATAGGGCTTCGTCGGGCGAGAGGAAGACAGGTCACAAAGAATAATTCCTGAGTAAACAGCCGATGGGAATTCATAATCTTCAGAAAGCAAACATGAGCCAATAAGCGCCAGCTGCGGGTAGCTATTCCACACGGATGCGCAGCAATCAACGCGAGTCAGTGCTGCCCGAGAGGAGAATCGTTATATTCGTTTAGGAATCCTCACAAACGGACCAATTTTAGACTCTTCCTGGAACCCAAACAATCACGGATGACATTTGTAAATTCAGTGACATTGTGCTACAGACTTTAAACTAAAGTATCGAATCCTCGTCACCAGTCCCTAGCGTCGTGACCTCAGTATAAATTAAATAATACATTGTTAATTCCAAGTATCCTTCCCGTAAAAGCTGACGATAATTGGGAAGAAACTTGTTAAGCAAGTCCGTAACGACAGAGATGACAAGGTGTCGCAATACTAGCACGATGAAGGGAACTCAAGAAGGAAAAAGGATTAATCGACGTCTAAAGACAAAAACTTTTTATATCATGAGATCATCTAATGCAGTGTTTCTCAACCCTGATAGTAGCAACGCCCCCTTTTGACAACTAATATTTTAAAAAGCCCCCCCACCCTTTAAAACACCCCCTTGCTCTTTATCGTGTATATACAACCACACACACACACACACATGACCATATATTCCACCATACGTTTAAAAAAGCAATGAAGTTAATGAGTTATCTTTTCTTATAATATAAAGAAAAAGAGAAAGCACATTTATAAAAGCATAATAATAATAAAAATAGCCCCTTCAGTCATAACTGACTATGGGAATGCGCCCCAGAGGTGACAGCCCTCAGCTGCTTATTTTCCTGATGCTCCTTTCGACGTTTTCTCCTCTCTTCGGCTTGTTGTGTGTGCTTCTTTTCGCCCAATCTGAGGTGGCGCCGTAAATAGCATCGCCACTTGGCGCGATCAGCAGCTTCATCCTCCCACGTTGCTGGATTTATATCCAGTGCCCTCATATCTCTCTTGCACACATCTTTAAACCTCAGCTGCGGTCGCCCAACTGTATAAAAGCATAGTTATATTAAATATGTGTTTAAGTACGGAGTTATATACACCACAGGTTCATTATCCTTGAATTACAAATTGGCGGAGCAAATGATATAAAATTAGTTCTTACAACTCTATAACTAACATAATCATATCATTTTAATAGCGCCTAAATGACTGCATATATATTTTCAAATCTGAATATTTAAGCCTCTCCTTATGTAACCACTTTAAACATGAAAAAATTGGAAAAATTATTAGTTGATAATAATGATATAATTATATAAAAATTCACTTACTAATGAAGCTTAATGAGATCCTTGCGCTTGGTGTGACTCAGCCAGTTTTGTAATATTTGATTCCAAGTTTGTTAAAAGAAGTCTCAAATCTCCTGTTACAAATCTGCAGTCGGTTTCGTTGCTTTTGTAGTAGCAACACTACTGCACTGAACCCCGTCTCCACCAAATACGACGTTGGGAATGCTGTAATTAGCAATTTAGTTTCACGCCAAAGAACGGGATATGCAAGCCTCTGCTGGATCCAAAATTTTTCGTAATGTGTGTGACTGAATCGTGCTTTTGCCTCGAAGTCATTTTGTAGCTCAATTAATTCTTCTTGTAAATGTTGACTAACTTGTTCCACGTCTGATTCAAACGGATTAATCACCCAATCCGGTATTATTAGTTCTTGCAAGTCCTTAAATATTATGCTCATATCATTTTTAATAGCGTCCAAAAGAATGCAATAAACCTATAAATCGGAATCTTTAAGCCTGTCCCCACCTAACTGTAGTAAACATGGAAAATGAGAAAGTTCTGGGCGACTAAGATTATTTTTATATAATGTCAATTTGTTGATGAACCCCATGATAATTCCTTTCACTTTAATCAGACTGATCTCATTTCCTTGTAGCTTAAGAAGAACCTCATTTAACTTTTCAAATATATCTGAAATATAGGCCACATCGTTTCGCAATACTTCTCTTTCGATGCTAAATTCTTCTTTGATTGAATCCAAAAACTCTACAACAGTCTCAAATAATGCCCATAATCTTTTTAAACAGTTACCTTTGGACAGCCATCGTACTTCCGTGTGTAGGAGAAGACGTTCAAACTCTTCACCATTATCACAACAAAGTTTACGAAATAATCTATCGTTCAACGAATGCGCCTTAACTTTGTTAATAACACTGATAACACAGTTCAATGATTTGTGGAGTCTGTCACTAAGATGCTTGGCGACTAAATGTTGTCGATGAATAACACAATGAATTGTTAAAACACCTGGTGCCACATTTCTTTTAAGTAGGCCTGAAACCAACCATAGCTGGTGCTCCGTCTGTCGAACATGCGATTACATTGGAAAAAGGAATTTTTTTTCCAACAAAAATGTGTTTCCAGAAGAATATATGTGTCGAGAGTGGAGAGAGAAGCTTAGCTTGGGTGTGTCGAGAGGCTAATGAATGTTTCGAGTGTTGAAGGGACATAAATTTCCGCCTACTGTCTCCTGTCAATGGTAACATCTCAGGTACTAATATTTTGCGTTTGGAATCCTTGAAACACTCTATGGGACGCAGGGCAAATAAAAACTATCGTGTTACAAGCTATGCAAAGGGGAATATCTTTTGTAATTATTTCATATTGATTCTTGTAAAAATGTACACAACGCCCACCTGAATGGAAGTAGCGATCCCCAATCGTTGCGACCCATCAGAACGCCCCCAGACATCTTGAAAACGCCCCCTTGGGGGCGGTACCGCCCCCGTTGAGAAACACTGATCTAATGTCTACCAAAGCCTTGTAGTACTCCACTTCTGCTGCTCTTCTGTAACGCCGTTGATTGTTCTACTTTGTTGTCAAGAATTTCTTCATTTCCACTCTAATAATTTTCTATCTGTTCTTCTAGGGTGATGTTACTATACTGCCTTTCTGAATGTCAGAGTTGCTGCTTCGTTTTCTTAAATTTCCTTTCTCTTTTACACACGTTATATTCCTTCCAAGATTTATACACTTCATTAATATTATAGATACTTTCGAGATGGGTCATTACTTGTTTCTCTACTATATTTTCAAGTAATTTGTCATTTACATATAGTTAAGGCGATAATTCTGTAGCTGCTGAGCTGTGTGAGGTCTTTAGAAAGTGGTCGCAGATAACAATGGAGCCACTCTTCCAGCACCTCAGCATTTTGTACGCTGGTGTTGAACTACCTCACCACATTCGTAATGCCTGTGTCATCGAGTTGTTTTATGTGGTGTTTTCCCTCAGAAAACCTGTGGCAGTGGTATTATTGGTTTCTAAAGTATATACAACGTCTTCTGCAGATATGAGGTGCAGTTATATCACGGGGGTGTTTTACTTAAAGGAATAACATATAACAACAACAACAACAACAACAAAATAAGTTGGAACGGTTATAAAACTACAAAATAATAAGTTGTATGGTTGGTTATAAGACATCACACAACAAAATAACCAGCTTGTATGGTTATAAAACATCACATAACCAAATAGTTGTACGGTTACAAGACATCAGACAACTAAATAATCAGTTTGTACGATTATAACAAAATAGTGAGTGCGTTGTATGACTATCATACATATGGAATGAGTAAGAGAAAAAATATTTTTCTCCTCCAGCGTTGTTAGCCTGTAAGGATATTTGCTGCAAATACAATCCTGTTATTTTTGCTATCTGTCCTTGATAATCTCATTTCAGTTTACAGTTTCCATGCACTGTGGGTTTATTAGTGCGTCGTGCGGTCATTTGTGTGTGTGTGTGTGTGTGCATGTTTCCATAGTTCTATATCCTGAATTAGTTCGATATACACATTTCTTCTTAGTTCTGTATCCTGAATTAGTTCGATATACAGATTTCTCCTCAGTTCTATATCCTGGTTTAGTTCGGTATACACACTTCTCCTCAGTTCCATATCCTGGATTAGTTCGATATACAAATTTCTCCTGAGTTCTATATCCTGGATTAGTTCGATATACACATTTCTCTTCAAATCTATATCCTGGATTCGTTCGATATACACATTTCTCCTCAGTTTGCCTCCGTTAACATGCCCCAGCCGTGCCAATGTGTTACATCTCATGAAGTACATTCCTGTAGCAATCTGTACAGTTAGAGAATTTCCTTACAGTCATCATCTCACTGGTGTTAATATCTTTAATTGATTCTTCTCAATTTACTTGTTTATTTTTTCAAAATGCTTTTATGTGTGCTGTATCTGGGCTTGACATACTCAAAGCCCCTTCGCCATAAAGTAAGCTGCGCGTTATCAAGAGAAGCTGCACTTTCAAGCCAGTGATCTTCAAAACGGTACTTCTTTTTTTCCAGCCGTGCTCGAGCTCGCGCCACAGCAATTACCAATCCGCTGCTCCCAACCACTACTCCTGGAGTTTCTTGAAGAACCAAGGTGATTTTCATTTAAAAGGATGAACAGACAATAACTAAGTTAGAGGCAGCCGTATAGAAAATTTGAAGTGCTCAGCTTTTCTGTCTACCGATGATGGGACTGATTGCTGATACAAACTACATCTAAGTGTAGGGCCTCTTGTCTACATTTCTAAGCTATTTCCCTCTCTTCTTCTTGGCAACTGTGTACAAATGAATAGCATTTTCACTTGTATACACTTGTATCATTTCTGACGCGAGAGGGAGAAAAATTACTCGTGTGCTCGCCTAGATGTATGCTCGTGTGCTCACCTAGGATTTATACTCGTGTGCTCACCTAGGATTTATACTCGTGTTCTCACCTTAATGTGTGTAGGTACTTTCCAGATCCCGCTGTAAAAATACGACTTGCGTCGCCGAAATTGTCTTTTTTAACCGTATCAACTACTGAAGCAAAATAGTGATATCAGTCCTGCCACCCTCTTGACATTTGTTGCTTTGATGCTGATTTCCACGTAGACAGCGTCGCTTATTATTTTGAAAGATGGGTTTTTGAGCTCATGAAAATGATGGTTTTTGATGTGAGACAGCATGTCTCAGCACACGCACGTTCTTTATTTTTTGTTATTACACAAGAAGCTATAGAACTCTCAAGTGGTAAGGTAGTATTTAATGAGAATAAAGAGAAAGAGAGAAAGACGAGAACAAAGAAAAAAAAAACACTGCTTCTCCAGAAGAAAAAGATATCACAAGAAAGCAGTTTTAAAAAGAAAAACAGGCATAAAAGCAAAGAAGAAGATATACAACCAAAGTAAACTGGCTAAGATTTGAACCCAGAACCTTCATCTCAAGCAGATCATCACAAAGGTACAACATTAGGTTAGAAATTACATCGAAACTTTGTTATTACATTATACCAAAGAAAGGAATGCAGAAGGCAGCGAGGAAACCCTCACCTGAAAAAAAGCTGGACTCAGTTTGGTAAAATCTCTAACACATCACTACCCCACGGCAGTATCTGTTATAGGACTACCTTTACCTTTTTACCACTACCTAATAAATAATGACGCAGATGGATTGTCCTGGGTTCGATTCCCGGTTAGCCTATCACTTATATTTCTCTTCTGTTGCCTTCATATCCAACGAGGGCACGTTAATTAATGACATTTATTTATTGACCTCACCAAAATAATACGAGCCGAAATACTATTTACGGTGCAGGAAAGGGATGAACTTGAAGAAGCACCAATACAAGATGTAGAATCGTATACATATCTTGGCAGCAATATAGACAAAGTTGGAGGGACAGACAGTGATATCAAAATAAGAATACAAAAAGCAAGAGGAGCTTTCATTGCATTGGGAAATATATGGAGATCAAGAGAAATCAAGTCCAACATGAAAATGAGAATCTTCAACTCAAATGTGAAGTCAGTCCTATTGTATGGCTCTGAGACATGGAGAACAACAAAGACAACAACCAAAAAGCTACAAACTTTCATAAACGGGTGCTTGAGTAGAATAGAAGGATTAAAATGGTATGACAAGGTATGACCAACGTGGAACTGATGACAAGAACTAGACAAGTGCCAGTGGAACAAGAGATGAGAAGAAGACGATGGCGATGGATAGGACACACACTGAGGAAACCTGTTGATAGCATTACAAGGCAGTCCTTGTTCTGAAACCCCCAGGGCACGACAGGCAGAGAAACACACGGAGAAGAGAGCTGGAAACAGAGGTGAAAATGATGAGAACGTGGAAAGAACTTGAGATGATGGCACGTGACAGGAGGACTTGGCATGTGTTTGTTGAAGGCCTTTGCTCCTTGGGGAGCGGAGGGTTATGAAGAAGAAAGGTAGATAAAATAATATGAAAAATTCTAGAGAAAAGATATATGTGTGAAATAATACAGAATAACATCTTGAGAGAAGAAGGAAAACTCCGCCTATGCCGGTCCCAAGCCCGGATGAAAAAGGAGGAGGGCGGCCTGCATGGAGGCCGTAAGGAGGCAGCCCCTCCACCATGCAAAGGCACAACAGGCCAATCACCTGTTTGTCTTAAACTATGATTACAAGTAATATAAGAGAGAAAACCGGACTGATTCTAAAGGCGACGAACTGGAACGGACTACGGACTACGACTTATGGAACTTGGAACACAAGAAGTATAAATGGGAAAGAAGAGGAGCTGATGGAAGAGATGAGGAAAGCAAAACTAGAAATCCTGGCTATTACCGAAACAAAGAAAAAGGGACAAGGAGTCATGGATCTCGATGGCAACACTCTGCTATACAGTGGTGTACCCACATCTGAAAGAGCTAGAGGGGGCGTGGGTTGAATTGTGGCCAAAAACAAGAAAGATAGTATCAAGGGATGGAACTTTGTCTCGGAGCGCATTATGGTTGTAAAACTAAAAGAAGGAGAAACCATAGTCAACCTGGTCATAGTGTATGGGCCAAATGAGGATGAGAGAGCAGAGGTCAAGGAAGAATTCTCCGAGCTGCTTCAAAGGACAGTGGATGACTGCCTAGATGAAATTATCATGCTCGGAGATTTCAATGCCAGAGTTGGAAATGACCATGCTAGATGGGGTGGAGTTATCGGAAGATATGGAGAAGATACTCTCAATGACAATGGAAAGCGACTCCTCAGATTCTGCAGTGAGCAGAATCTGATCATTACCAACACAAAGTTCCCCCATAAGCGCATACATGCATACACTAGGTGTGAACCAACAAAGAATGAGAAGTCAGTGATCGACTATGCCATTGTTAGGAGGAGCTCATTCAAATATGTCAGGGATGCTAGAGTCTGGAGGGGGCCAGAGATTGGAAGTGATCACTACCTGCTTACAATCAAAAGAACAACTGAAAGAGTTGCTCAGCCTAGGAACTGCCCAGCACCACGCAAGAAACCAAGTAAACGAACGGAAGAAATGAGCATTAAGATCTACAAGCTGAAAGAGCCAGAAATTAAGACCAGATATCAGGGGCTTATTGCTACAGCGGTGAGAAACACAGAAGAACAACCTGATGACTTGGAAACCCTGTGGTTTAAATTCAAGGACATCATAAAGACAGCTGCTGCAGAAGCATGTGGTGAAGTCCGACTTGGGAACAAGAGAAAGAGGACACCTTGGTGGACAGAAGAAGTCAAAGAGAAAATAAGAGAGAAGAAAATGGCATGGAAACAATACTTAGGAGCTAAAAACACAACAGGACAAATAGAGAAATATAGAGAATATGTGATACTCAGAACAGAAGCAAAGAACAAGGTGCTAGCAGCAAAACAGAAGTCCTGGGAAGAATTTGGAGAAAAGCTAGAAAAGGATGCGCAAGAAAACCAGAAATTGTTCTATAAGACCCTAAAGAACATGAGAAAGGAAAAACAATGCCCTCTTAAATTTATAAAGGACAAGCAAGGCAAATTGCTTACTTCTCCGAAGGAAGTAATGGAAAGATGGAAAGAATATTTCTCAGAACTCCTTGATGGTGAGCAAGGTCAAGCATCAGAAATGATAAACACTAGCACAGAAGAGAAAACCAATGGTGGTGAAGATGACATAAAGATGGAAGAACTGAAGGCAGCACTGGAGAAAATCAAGATGGGCAAAGCAGCAGGGCATGATGGTATAACACCAGAAATGGTTAAGTACATGGGAGCATCAGGCGACCTATTACTCCTAAGGGTCCTACAGGCAGCGAGGTGCAACAAGGCCATACCAAAGGATTGGGAGATTGCCATCATAACACCGATTTTCAAAAAGGGTGACAATCGACAATGTGGAAACCACAGAGGCATATCCCTTCTCAGTGTCCCTGGTAAAATCTACTCTAGAATCCTAGAGCAGAGACTCCGATGCCTAGCTAAGCCACAATTGGATGAAGCCCAGTGCGGATTCCGAGCAAACCGAAGTACTCAAGACCTAATCTTCACACTCAGGCAGCTGAGTGAAAAGGCCCTTGAGTACAAGAGTGAGATCCATCTTTGTTTCATAGATCTGGAAAAGGCGTTTGACAGGGTCCCCTGGAGCAAACCTTAGGACTGTTTGGCAAGGAAGAACATTCCAGCACCTCTGATTCATGCTATACAGAGCTTCTACAAGTCTTGCAGAAATTATGTGAGGACAGCAAGCTATAAGTCAGAAGAGTTCAGGACCACCACTGGTGTAAGACAAGGCGATATTCTGTCACCTTATCTTTTCATACTCCTCATGGACGATGTCATCAAGGCATGTAAGGAGATAACAAGAAAGTATTCAGTGGGGTACTGGAAGATGAGACAGGTCTGTATTTCAGAGCTAGCATTTGCTGATGATGTTGTCCTGATTGCTAAATCAGAGACACATCTCCAATCCAACCTGCAAGTCTGGAAGGAAGAGCTGGAGAAGAGAGGGATGGTCATAAGCAGCTCTAAAACAAAATCCATGGTGATATCACGAGAAGAAAGAAAACATCAGATTAAGTTGGGAGAACAGGTCCTGGAGCAGGTCGACCACTTTAAATACCTCGGAGCTATTATAGATCGAAAGGGAGGCATCAAAGAAGAGTTGGCCACTCGAAAAGCAGCGTCTGTGAGACTTTTTCAGGCCATAAATCGAGGATTCCTCAGCAAGAAAGAGGTTGGTAAGAAAACGAAGATGGCTGTATACCGCTCCACCTATGTCCCAGTCTTGACATATGGATGCGAGTCATGGGCAATGACTACAACCCACAAAGGCCAGATCCAAACCTCAGAAATGAGGTATCTGAGGAAGGTGGTTGAAGTAACAAGAAGAGACATGGTCCGCAACCAGACGATACGTCAAGGCCTAAAATCCCACCCGCTGCAGGCCCAAATAGAACAGTCCCAACTAAGATGGTTCGGCCATGTCTGCAGAATGGGAGAAGATCGGCTACCACGACAAGCATGGGAAACAAAGAGCCAGGGATCCAGACCTCCAGGACGACCCAGAGTCCGCTGGGAGGACAACATTAGACAATCTTTGAAAGACCGAGGACTAGAATGGAACAAGGCCAGGAAGAAGACAGCTGATAGAATAGTCTGGCGCTCTCTCTTCCAAACCTTTACACCTCACGGTAGAAGGGGAACGACTAAGTAAGTAAGTAAGTAAGAGAAGAAGGAAGAAAAAAACAAGCACAATGAAGAATAAAATAGCATGCATACATCTGTAAATGTGAATACTAGGCTTCAAGTCCCCATATTTCCACGCTATGACCTTTAAATCCTGCATGGCCCTACACTTATATTAATTCTAATTTATTTGCTAACATTTGAGACGAAAATTATAAGAAGTCATTTCTGATCTACCGACATGCAGGTATAGAAATCAGAACCGGTTACAGAAACAAATGTGACGCAGAGCATCTGTCGTGTGAAATTCTAATCCACATATATAAATTAAAAAGTAAATGTAAAGCCTAACAAATAACTTCAATAAAAGGAAAGAAGAATGGTAAAGAACAGTGCTGTCACAATGACTGTACTCGAAATCCCCCTTGTTTTCTACTTCGTCTGCAAATTGTAACGTTTCACGTTGATAGTAAAAGCCTACTGCAGCATACACGCTTTCTACGATAAAACGTGTACTGCATTTCTAAGAAAAACCTTGAGATACGCAAGCTGACCTATATTTAATATTCCATTCATGTCATTTTATACACTAAGTTACCATAAACGAAAGACAGATGGAATTAGGATAGAGAGAAGGGAGGGCTGAAAGCCGGAACGCATGCCACACTAACACGCGTCTCGCTATACAATTACTACCATCACGCGTGTAAGGCCACAAGCACTAGCTTTTTTCAAATCGACAGTGATAAAAAACACTACCCATACGAGAGTTAGGTTTTAAAAACTTACAAAATGCTTATTAGGAAATATGACATTATACTGTTTTATGTCTGAAAACATGACAGTACACCAGACACCATAAAGTTTGGAAGTGAGGAGGTGGCAACAGCACGACTATCCTAGAAGAAAATGCATATTTTGAACGCAGCCACTTAGCTCCTTTAAATTTGTATATTTGGGTTCCTTAGGACTTGCTGACAAAGAATATGTTAAACGTTACGCAAATAGTCTAGGAATTAACAAAATATAGCCAAAAGAAATAGTGAGGGTGTCAGACAACACCAGAATCAGAATCGCTCAGTGGCAGATTTTGACACCACCATTGTACGGGAAATAGGTCCCCATGTTAAATCCTATTTGATTGGAGCGCAATAAATGTAAGGCTAAACACGATTAGTCGGGCTACAAATACTATCTTTTGTTGTTAGGGGAGACGGAAGGAAGGGTACTTTTTTTCAAACGCTTGTGTAAACATGGCTCGATTGGTTAGACCCGCCAATATAGTCAATTAGGAGCGTCAGGTCAGCACCACATTTTCAAATAAACTTTCTAAAGCAACAGTGCGTTGAGATTCAGCTTATATTTTTCTAAATAAAAGCCTGAGACAGTGGCAGGTCGGATTTTGTGCCCTATTCATTGCCAGTCAACGTAATTCTGTATTATTTCCATGAATTGTGGTAAGCTTGAAATATTTGATATCTTTTTAATGAAAATTGAATGTAAATTGATAATTTATGTCTGTATATGTGTGTGGTTCAGTAGCGAACATGAGGCACAGCCTATATATTGCTCCAACCTGAACAGAAGGTGTCGGAGAAAAGTAAAACTGCATGGAATTGCCAAACAGTACACTGACACCTATCTTATTGACTAGAAAGAAATAATGCTGGAATTGCAGAGGCGTAGTAACCATTAGGGAGGAGTATACTGATGTCAATTGTTTCAGATGAAGATAGCAATTGGCCTACCGCTCTGAACTCAGTGTTTGTTATGTATTGTGTTCAGTCTGGAAATAGATTATAAATTAGTTATGAAATAGGAGGTACAACCTTCTTGTTTCAGGGACCGTGGTCCTAAAGTTATTGAGCAGCACCTGGTCTGAGCTTTGCTGAATCTAGAGGCTGACAGCATACTCCTGGGTCCAGATAACGACCAGTGAGGTGTCTCCAGAACACAGGGGAGAAATCGAGCAGAGGAGTCTTTTCCTGCCGCCATCACGAAAGTTAAGCCTCTGTGGCCAGTGGAGCTCAACATTATGTGTCCCCTCAAAAACTGACATTATAGTAATAAAGAGGGACAATACCTTGTTTAAATTGACAGGAACTGTGAACTTTTCCCCCATACTATTTCCCAGATAAACAAACACTTGAAGTCATGATGACAAATAACAACATAGCTTGAAAAACAAAACCAGTATTACCTCATAGTACTACTACAAAACTGACACACATAGGATAATATTAATAAAATATGTCACTACAAGGTTCATATTTATAAATTCTGTACATATAAATTGTGATTACATTTGATTGTAATTCCTGGTTCACTTTGTAGTTGAATCAGGATATATATTAGTGAAAGTAATTAATACATATATATTTGAAACTTTACCAGTGACTCATTTAAGATAGTCTTATAGAGTGTTAAATGTGTGTGAGTGTCACAGTGTTGTCAAGTGTGGTGGAATAACTTAAATTGTTTATCTGTCTGTTGTTGTTGTGACTTACACTTCATCATTTACATAACCCTAGACATTCAACGTAGTCATCACAATATTCCAGAATAATTCTGACTGAGGTATAAATGTGGTAGCAAGTAAGGTTATCTGTAAAACACTACACCTATTAGATACAGATACCTTCACAGCTGACCTCAGTCAGTACACTAAGTCCCCTATAAATATTTATATCATCCCACTTTACCACAGCATCCAGGACACACACAAAATGATGCATACTACCAGCTCAACAGAAGAGATCACGTGGTAATCTTCAGACTCCGCACGGCCACAAAAGATTGGGATACCATCTATTCAACAAGCTAAAGATCCGAACTACCGATGAGTGTAAATGTGGCGCTGATAAAATGACTGCTGGACATCTGCTTCGAAGATGTCCAACATATGAGGAACAGAGAAAGCAATTGTGGCCGTCACCAGTTACCATTCCTAGAATAACTCTATGGAGACACACATCGCCTGAAGCTGACTACTGTTTTCTTTGAAAATATTCATGTGGACGTCTGAGAGTGGACGTCTGAGAGTGGACGTCTGAGAGTGTACGAAGAAAAAGAAGTATTGTCATCGAAATCGCAATAAGTTGTTCATAGGTATTAACAGATGTTAATCGATTACTCTGGCAAAATCGATACCGTAGTACGCAGATTATCACGTGGTACAAATAAAGTTTGTATCCCGTGTAGCTCCCGGGGCGGGGGGGGGGGGGAACCGGGGGGGGGGGGGGGGGGGGTGTCTCTAATGAGATCAAGAAAATAATATGACTACTGCTCCCTCATGCATGTCGTACATGGCGTTTAATATGAGAATGTGCGTGGGGCTGACATGTAGTCCAAGCTGCTACAGAAACCAACACTACAAGAGCACGTGAATGTTTTGTGCAGGCTACCTGCCACGTGACTAGATACAGCTGTGGCTCCATGTGACTAGATACAGCTGTGGCTCCATGTGACAAGATACAGCTGTGACTCCATGCGACTAGATACAGCTGTGGCTCCATGCGACTAGATACAGCTGTGGCTCCATGCGACTAGATACAGCTGTGGCTCCATGCGACTAGATACAGCTGTGGCTCCATGCGACTAGATACAGCTGTGGCTCCATGCGACTAGATACAGCTGTGGCTCCATGCGACTAGATACAGCTGTGGCTCCATGCGACTAGATACAGCTGTGGCTCCATGCGACTAGATACAGCTGTGGCTCCATGCGACTAGATACAGCTGTGGCTCCATGCGACTAGATACAGCTGTGGCTCCATGCGACTAGATACAGCTGTGGCTCCATGCGACTAGATACAGCTGTGGCTCCATGCGACTAGATACAGCTGTGGCTCCATGCGACTATATACAGCTGTGGCTCCATGCGACTAGATACAGCTGTGGCTCCATGCGACTAGATACAGCTGTGGCTCCATGCGACTAGATACAGCTGTGGCTCCATGCGACTAGATACAGCTGTGGCTCCATGCGACTAGATACAGCTGTGGCTCCATGCGACTAGATACAGCTGTGGCTCCATGCGACTAGATACAGCTGTGGCTCCCATGCGACTAGATACAGCTGTGGCTCCATGCGACTAGATACAGCTGTGGCTCCATGCGACTAGATACAGCTGTGGCTCCACGCGACTAGATACAGCTGTGGCTCCATGCGACTAGATACAGCTGTGGCTCCATGCGACTAGATACAGCTGTGGCTCCATGCGACTAGATACAGCTGTGGCTCCATGCGACTAGATACAGTTGTGGCTCCATGCGACTAGATACAGCTGTGGCTCCATGTGACTAGATACAGCTGTGGCTCCATGTGACTAGATACAGCTGTGGCTCCATGCGACTAGATACAGCTGTGGCTCCATGCTACTAGATACAGCTGTGGCTCCATGTGACTAGATACAGCTGTGGCTCCACGCGACTAGATACAGCTGTGGCTCCATGCGCCATAAGGTGCGACAAGATAAATTATGACAAACAATTACCGTTTTTATTTTTATAATTTTGTTGGAGCGGGAAGGGTGCAGATGTTTATTGCAATGGTCGAATTTGATTCTATTCGTTTTTTTTTAAACCATTATGATTATTGAACTAAAACTGTCACCACTAATGCTAAACAATAGCCGTAGTCGAATATATGCTCACGTTTGTGGCAGATTTCCTTAACTCCTTACTACGCGCACGTTTCCTGCAGTTAGACGACTAAAGGGATCAGTGGTAGTTCAAGTTTACAATCCTGCATATATGCACGTGAAAATATTTCGCTTCTTCGCACTAGTAAACTTTGCGACGGTCCTAACACAAAACACTGCTTTGTCTGAGACGGCCTTCTATATCTGTGTACTTTTGTTTCATTTGTTGATTTCTATTACCATTTTGTTTCTTTGTCACCATCCTCTCTAGCCACACCTCTTGTGTTTGCCACTGAGTTGGTGTTCAAGTGCCATTTATTACCCGGATCTATTCCAGTGACCATTCTGTCTACTCGGGTTTTCACGGGAGCATCAAGAGCGCCTTTTACTTTCGGGCCGTACCATTTTTTATTTATTTATAAGGATGTAACTTAGTCCTCACTTTCTTCCGCTTCCTATTCTGTTTTCGTTTATTTGTCCTTGACGAAGACCTTGTGATCATACCGTCGGTGAATGTTCTTTGTCCCAGTCAGACGCATTACTTATTGTTGTTGACACTACCATTTAACATCGTCTGACTGCAGTCCATGTTTTACTGAACAAAAAGATAGTGGGACATCAAACAGGCTGCACTTTATTTGTCATATAATTTAAAAAAAAAAACAACTGGTTTCCACGATCTATATCTTTCAATAAACTCAAAAGCAAGATCTGCAGATGGGGATAAGAAAGAAAGAAAGAAAAAGAATAAGAAAAAGAGAAAGAAAGAAAAAAACAAAGAAACAAAGAAAAAGAAAGACAGAAAGAAAGGCAGACATAAATTTTAAAAAGACAGAAAGACATATAGAAAGACAGCTAGAACGGGGAAAAAAATTAAAGGCGGCACACCCTCAGCATAGAACGTCAACGAGAGATGGCAAGGAATGGAATCTTCTACTGACACTTCCAGTGATGACATGACAAATAAGATGACGTTCAGGCGTTTCGCAAACAAGAAAAAGTAATATGCAATCTACAAAACAACTGCAACAAATGTGGCCGAAGGTTGGCGCATCCAACTAGCTCAGTTATGAAAGCCAGAAAAGGGCCTGAGTTCTACGCCCAGCCGTTCCAAGTCCTAACAGGTCAACGAAAGTCGAGTAGAAGTGAGCAAGTGGATATTTTAGAATTTTCTGGCAACTGCAGTCAAGTTTAAGAACTGCAGCACTAGATATTTAAAATTAAAGACAACCCATTATTTGTTAATGTTATGGTGACGACACGGCCTAGGAAGGTCCTTTAAAAATTAAACATCTTGTTTTTTTGTTAATAATTTGATGGTGTAATAGATCCAACAGCGTGTTCGCTCTCGCTCCTCGGTCCATTGCTATGTAGTGGTATCTGTCCGAGTTTTCAACCTGCTATTTCGTTCCATATAAGGTTTTCCTATTGTTTTCTTACAGTCTCTCTTTCAGACAGTGCCCTTACGATTTACACAGTCATCGCAACATTTCTGTCCGAGTGTATTTATTTCATGACAACTTTCTGAGTATCCCATACAATACAGTGTTGGTCCAAAAATGATTTCCAAGGGAATTCCAGCGTCATCTATGCAACATGGGCTCGAGAAGCTGAGCAGATACGTCGACTCAGTCAGTCTCAAGGAATCACTTCAAGATGTTGTAAGACAGTGGTTCTTAACCTGGGAAATTACTTCAGATGTCCTTCTCTGGGGGTAAACGATCTGTTAACAGTGTTAACATTAATGTGACAGATGAATGAGGAATGTACTAACATGTTTCAAAATACAGCTCCCTGACTCTTGACAGACATGTTTATTCCCCGCCTGGAATCGATTCGTCCGATTATGATAAGTCTAATGTACAAATTGTCATTTGCCGATTTGTCTTTGTCAGACTTCTCCATTTACCCACTTGCTTTACTGTATGGAATTTTTGTTAATGATGTAAGAAACACACATTTAAAATAATGAAAAAATTGATCACAGACACGTTTTTTTAAAATACACAGAAACAGAAGGTCTACATTCAACGAATTTGTGTAAGGTAAAACAAAATAAAATGTCAGTTCTCATCAGCGAGAAATGTGCCTTCTTGGTGTTAACTACCAATCTGAGTTAATGTTTCTACAAAGCTAACACAACACCACTAGTTAACTGCCGGGCCACATTATCCACATAATCTGTTTATTAAACTCCGTGACGCCCAAGCACAACAAAGGATCAACGTACAAAAATATTATAACTACCTGACCAGGAATAAACGGTGGTTGATTGCCACCATCAGACTCTCTTCGGGTAAAATGGTATCGTACTTGCTTCGCTGTTGAAAATGACGTAATCGTACGAAGATGACCCCGTATGAGCACTTAATGAGCTGTTGGCAAGCAGGCAGTAATCTCAACTGATTGAATCCAGGAGCGGGATAGCATAAAACAACATGCAACTACAGTGTATACTTCCTAATGCGAACCACAGACCACTGAGCTAGGAAGCCAGTGCACTAACCACTATGCTACCGCGGCTCCTGTGAACAAATGAAAATTACTGCAGCCAGAAATATGCTGAGTGCACTATAATCCTGAATTGAAAGTTTGAAAATCACAAATGCTACTGCGACAATATATTCTCTAGATTAACTGTTAACACAGCATTCAACAAATCTCACTGTCCGATACTTCATTCAATCTAAAACGTGGTAGCGCAATGGTTAGTGCACTGGCTTCCTAGCTCGGTGGTCCACGGTTCGATCCCCAGTTGAGGTTGGATTCTTTAGACCGCAAACGGCTCCGGGGTCGACCCAGCCTCATGAATTGGGTACCAGAGCAACTCTGGGAAGGTTAAGACGGCCAGCGTGATGCTGACCACATCACCCCTAGTGTGCCGATGGTCAAGAAAATATGGGCCTAACACCATATTCCCAATATGCCTCAATGGGCGTGTGTGGTAAACTTCTAAATACACTATCTAAATTAGATTATAACAGTATAGTGCATAAAGTCACAGATAAGAAAGTACTAAAAATTTTCGGCGAGAATCGTAAGTTGTCGCCTACGCCTTCAGCGTATTATTTGATAACGCAATGGCCGAACCAAAAGGGTACCCTATTTTTCAAATTCGTCATTGAGACAAACGTTCCACTTCCCTAGGTCAACTAAGTATTTGCTTAAATACATTGTAGAGGGGAGGGGAAACGGAGAAAACCCAACGCAAATCACGTCTCACAGTGTTCTAAAAATAAAACTACTTGCTAGTATTGCCTTAGGCGGTTTTTCAAATTACGATGAAAAAGTTAGAAAAAGTGGACACTACGGTCAGGGAAACACGCTTAGCTCTTATTGCGAATGACATAAACTCTCGTAATTAGCTTGAAAGTACATGAGAAAAGAATTGAACGGGAGATAGTTTAAAAATCAACAACTAACATGGAAAAAAATATAGAATTTTGAACCAAGCCGCTTAGCCCCATAAAAATCATATATTCGTGTACCTGAAGACTTGCTGACTAAGAATATGTAGTTAGTTATCTAAATAGTCCATTAGATAATCAAATATTGGGGATAATACATAGAGAATCGGAGATACTGTCAGGTCAAGTCATATCTGCTTAGATTGGATAGCATATTTTTTGGGAAAAAATTAGGTGAAAGATAGACTAAGATGGTACGATGAAGGGGATTGGGTGGAATTTGAAGTGAGGCGAAATATTATTGGCCGACCTCGTACTAAACATATATTACCCGAGTAACGTAGTAGAAAGTTGAATTGTATTTTTGAAAGACTTTGTTTACAAGTGAAATAAGGATAATCATTGGCCAGAGTAGTTGATATTGGGGGAAAAGCATTAGGTGAGGACGCCATTTTATATCAAAATTTTGCCAAGGAGCGATGAGAGCAGGCTTGTGCTGTGTAAACAATATTTCTCAAAAGCCTGGACAGAACGGCAGATCGAAAGTGTGCCAGTCATCGTTCACTTGTGTATTTCATTGAATAAATGTGGTAAGATTGACTCTATTAACATGTATCTAGAATAAAAATTGAATGTGAGATAATAATGTATGACTATAAGTAAGTGGGTCTGTAGCAAACTTAGGCAGAGCCTAGAGATTGATCCACCATGTGGTAGACTATCAGAGAGGTGTTAGACTACAAGAAAATATGTATGATTGTCATCAAGGAGCATAACATCTATCCTATTGTATGGACAAGATTACAGCTGGAATTGCAGTGGCGTTGTAACTATTAGGGGAGAGGAATACTGGTGTACATTGTCACATCAAAAGATAATGGTGGTATAGGTTGGCATAAAGCTATGACCATTTTCGTTTGTTTGTAATGTACCTGTACTTAAATGTGGAATAGTATTGTATACTAGGTATAAAGAAGGATGCATAACCTTCACATTTCAGGGTCCTGGGTACTGACGTTAATGTAGTACCAAACGCTTGAGAACTGCTCGATTCAGGACTCTGTATACTTCGAGCCCATGCTAGTGGCCATTGCCTATCAAACAGGTGGAACAGATTGTCAAGCGAGCAGAGGAAACGATCTACCTGTATTCTCCTGCCAAGTTAAGTTCTTGTTCGGCACCTGGCAGCTCAACTTAAAAGAACTAGAAAGTGATAGTGAAGAAAACTGTGAATAGTTATTAATATTTCCACAAGTGACAAACGAAAACAGACATAACTTAAAGGGAGTGATTATAACCAACAACCTATTGTTGATACCAGTATTACCTCAAAGTAGAAGAATACAACTACACACTTATATTAGAATAATATTGTATGTATGTGTGGCGAGAGGTTTTATTTGGCTTTAAGATCAGTATAGAACTGGCAATTACAGAAATAGAATTTCTGCAGAAAATGGTGAAGTCCCAGTGTCTGAGAGGACTACTGGAATCACAAATTAGTTACGGCTGTGAATGTTCTGATCTCGAAACAATAGTAGAGAGGAGACCGACATAAAGTGCCACCTCCGCTGTGTAACTAACTGTGATATTAATAAACAAGGAAACAGATTTTACTTAACAAAGATAAAATTGACAAGTCGTTCAAATACAATTTCCTTATTATTTATTTAGTATATACACTATCTACTCTTGTGCTGAAGGGTGAATGTTGAAAAATGGAATGTAATGAATTTGTAAGTTTACATATGATTTACAAATATTTATTTTATATATATATATATATATATATATATATATATATATATATATATATATATATATATATATATATATATATATATATATATATATATATATATATATATATATATATATATATATATATATATATATATATATATATTTTACAACAAGTTTTCCAATTATAGGAACAAAAATTATATCAGCTGTGCTGTTATTCAATTATAGTACATGTATCAGCTGTGCTGTTAATTAATGATATAACACTTATCAACTATGCTGTTATTTTTGTCTCTTGCTATGTGATGCGTGATGCCATATGATGATGGATGGTATCCGCATGTCTGGTTTTGTGTAGTGTGCAGATGTGTTCAGTCAAACAATGTTCATACAAAAATAACAGGGCAATCCACATAGGACGTCAGTAAACTCACGACGTATAAAGTCAATGATTCTTGTAACAGCCGTTGACGTTTTTCTTCATTATTTATTGTGGACGCCACAGTGACAAAATGGTTACGCGAATATGTAGGCACATCAAACAGTCATTATCACAGCAACATTCAATACAGCAATAGACGGTAGACAGCACTACAATGATGAGTCAGATGCATGTTATATTTCATAGTGCTGTAAATGTAGTCAGGTGAAAAACTCCATCCTTTTCTATAACAGCCAGGAGATAACCAGATGTATGAGATCAGTTCACTCTCCTTAGTCTGACTTCAGCAAGACAGACACGACTGCCGAAGTATAAATAATGTCCTCAAAAATATCCTCTAGATAATAAAGGTTTTCCAAACCTAGTTCATTTAACAAAGTAGCAAGTAATGGTCCTTGGGACATGCATCAACCGATGCAGTACAATACAGCGACATGTGAGCTGGGAAAACATCTCGTGACGACGACTTTCGAAGACAGGCTATGAATCGAAATCGCTCACGACCCAAAATCGATAGAGTTAATGAAAAGTCAATTTACCTTGCCTTCAGGAAATACACAGAAATATCACGCCTCCCGACATGTGGGAAACACTAGAGGTATTATCTCGAATAAACGAAATATCCATTAAGAGGACTACACATCCCTGACAGAACAAAAAATAGCGGAGATCCCCTCTTCAACGAGGCATCTCTTTCGCCATTCAAATCGCTCACCCCACTAGTGGTGGGCGGAAACCGATCGACCAAAAAACAAGACCAGTCATGCGCAGTCCAGCGCAAAAATGACCACAGCTCAAAACTTAACTGCATTCAATACCAACGCGGGAAGACAAATGCTTACCGAGAAAAGTGACTATAAATTTCAAGCAGTTGTTGCCCTTGCGTTATAAAATAGATATTGTAATAAAACAATGTTGCGAGAATTTATCACGCAACATATCACCACCTCCTCCCGATAAAAAAAAAATGTGGAACATATTTTTTTTTTTTTAAATATCAAAGAGCATGCGATAAGCGGCTCAAAACGCACGAATTATGCGCTGATAATTAATTAAATTGCCTAACATGAGGCTAAATATAGAGTGTCTGGTGAGGATATACCTCAACAGAAAAATAAATATGTCTCAAAAAATATTCACATCGGGGAGGTGTCACCAACACACATCACGTTAGCATGTAAACACAATATACGTATGCAAGTTACCATAATCATCATTAAACAGCATACTCTAATATTTTCTTTAAAAATGGATGTACAAATCTGATAGGAAAATTTAAATAGTACATTCTTTGACATGTAATGACATAAGTACATAGTAAAGTTAAACTACATGACGATCCAGGACATATGCTCTGGTATTCCGAGGGTAAGTACACAATCTAGAACTCGTCATGCTTGATACTAGTAAGGTAAGTCCTCAGCTCAACAATGACATTCTGAGAAAGTACAAGCATTATAATGCTAATTAATAACTAATATGCTTCATAAGGTACAATACATTATTAATAATTGTGGCTGTTTAGTAAACTAACGGCCCTTATATTAACTACTCAGTCCTCCTCTATCATCTTAAAAAACGAACAGAAGAAGATGACAACAAAGCACGATAGTGTGTACATATAAAGTAAGTACAGATGTGCTAATCTATTGTAGAAATATAGGTGTGTTATGACTCTGTAATATATGGAAATATAGGACAGAAGTATTAGTTGGAGTCATGTGGGCATCTAGACAAAATGTCAGCCATCACATTATCCGCACCACGGATAGCTCGTACCGTGAAGTGAAAAGGTTGAAGAGCTATAGCATATCGAGTGGATCTCGAACTCTTCAAATTCTTAGTCTGAATAGCTGTAAGAGCTTTCTGATCAGTCTCTAGAATGAAATGTGCGCCCAGGAGGAATCTTTGTAGTTTTAGAATGACCAAACCATCGCTAACAACTCACGGTCTAAAACCGAGTAGTTCCTCTCTGCCGCATTTAGTTTTCTAGAAATGTACATAACAGGATGCAGAGTATTTGCATATTCTTGCATCAGTGCTGCTCCAATCCCAGTGGATGAAGCATCACTCCGAAGAACAAAAGTCCTATCAAGAGTAGGTAATCTTAAGATGGGAGGAGAAGAAAATATATTCTTGATTTGGTCTAGTGAAGATTGGCATTCTTCAGACCAACGGACCAGATTAGGCGAACCTTTCTTCAACAATGTTGAGAGAGGTGCCATGATCGAAGATAAATTTGGAATAAATCTCCCATAAAATTGAATTAAACCTAAGAGACTCCTAACTTGTTTCTTCGTTTTAGGAACAGAGATGTTCAGTATTTTGGAAGTATTGTGGTCTTCTGTCTTCAAGAGACCATGACCAACACGATGACCCAGGAAAGAGATTTCACACCAAAACCAACAAAAGCTTTAGAAGGTTTCGCTGTCAAATTATTCTCACGTAGAGTGGACAGTAAGTCATATAACCCTAAATAGTGATCTTCCCAGGTATCACTGAAGAGACAGATGTCATCTAAGTATGCGATGACATCCGAACGATGTGACAGAATTCGACGCATCATGCGAACGAAAGTGGCAGGGGCGTTCATGAGACCAAAAGGCATAACATTCCATTGAAATAGACCCCTAGGTGTAGAAAAAGCAGTAAGAGGTTTGGCATGCTCTGCTAAAGGCACTTGCCAATAACCTTTAGACAAGTCAAGTTTAGTGAAGAATCTAGAATTAGAAAGTCTAATCAGTAGATCTTCTAACAAAGGCATCGGTTCAGCATCGAACTTTGTGACCTGATTCAATTTGCGATAATCAACACAAATTCGTATGTTCTTATCCTTCTTCCGGACAATAACCATGGAAGAAGAATATGGTGAAGTCGATGGTTCAATTATATTTAATTGAATCATTTCATCCAATTCCTTTTCCACTTGCGACTGAAAGTGTATAGGAATAGGATAAGGCCTAACCCTAATTGGATTATTGTCGGTAAGAATTATGTCATGTTCTATGACATCTGTGTGTCCAGGAATGTCAGTGAGAACATCCTGAAATGTTTGTAACATCGACGAGACTTGTCGATGTTCGTCACCAGAAAGATTAGGAGAAACAGAAACGTTTTTCCAAGATTCCGTAGAATGTAATGGAACCACTGGAAGGGGAAGATTAACATCAGAGAAGGTAGATTCCTCATCCTGTATGACAGACAGGGATGAATAATGACCGTGAGGTGCAGGAGCATCATCCGTTGCCTGGAAAATAGGCAGCAAATAGTCCGGACGTTCGTGAAATTCCGAAAGCATGTTTATGTGGAAAGTTTTATGCTTTCCATCAATAT
>JAMPIV010015250.1:0-39529 GCA_024509875.1 Oreohelix idahoensis | reverse complement strand
TCTGGATATCACACCACTGAAGAACCATGACTGTGGTACTAATGGACAATTTATTGTTGATTGGCTAAAAATGCGCATTCTCGTGCACGTTATTTTGACTTATCTAAGTGGCAATCACCGGACTTTCCACACTATTCAAAATTTCATTACATCCCTACCAAATGTCAATTCGTCATTAACCTCAGTCAAAGTATGTAAATTATTGTCCTGTTGGATCCGTCCTGTCTCTACTTGTATTTTTCATGAAAAAAACAACGCTTGTTTTCTACATTGCACTTTTTTACACGAATCGGTCTCTAAAGTTATTTTTAGCCACAATTTTCCACTATTTTTCCTCCTCTCTTTCATTCTAACTAGATTTTATGCACTTTGTGTCTCAAAGGCCCGCAATTTTTGAGAAAATTAGTGACAATTTTTTTTTAACAGTGCAGTCGCTCGTCTGTTATGAGCAACACAGTCTTTTGTCAATATCTTCATTATTATCTATCCGTCTGTATAAATGAAAGCATATTATTTCTCTGCTCAAGATGGTCTATCCGACTAGCTAGTTTTTATATTCCTAACATTATTATTAAGAAAAAGTTACTTTTTCAAGGTTAGTTGTTTTTTTGAAATATGTTCGAGCATCTTCTGTAATGCGTTTGCCACTGAATTCAAATAAAAGGACTCAGTATCGTAAAAGCGTCCAAGAAATGACTGTTGCGTATAATAGCTAAGGTCCCTTTTGTCCATTTCTTTACATTGTGTCAACTTGGGGACGTGAATTTTTTTCCTTTCCCCACCAATTGCGTCTTTTTAGCCTTGCTAGTTTCAAGCACGTGTTCAGTCATATTTTTTCTTTTTGATCTCCGTTCCCTCCCGCCTCCAAGGGTAAACATTTTGTCTTCACGTCTAACAAGTTAGTTTCCATGGCGGGCAGTGAACCGCGGCATGGGCGATCATGTCTTCTAGTAGTTTACGCATTATTTTTATCCCTACATTTTATCTTTGGAGATATTTTAACGTTGTATCACGGTTAAATTTATCACACTGGGGGTGGGTGTGGCTAAGAGGTATGGCGTCCGCCTCGAATTCTGAAGGTACCGGGTTCGATTCCCAGTAGAGGGAATATAATTTATGGAAATTATTTTTCAGCGCCATTGATCGTAATGATGTAATACTCCTACCTGGTCTCCTGGGTAATCAGATCGGATGCGTAGCCTTCTCGGATAAGGGCGAAAAAAATAGGAGGTCCCGTGTGCCCGTTGCGCACGTTAAAAATCCCACGGCAGTTGGAAATCGTAAAGAGTAGATCATAAGGCCCCTGCCCTTGCAAAATATAAAATTAAGAAACCTACCTACCACAAAAATATTTATAGAAAGTGTGATTCTTATGTACACACTTTGGGATTCTCACCGGTGATACGGAATTCGTGCACTGTGCTGAGATCCTCCTTGTGTGATCTAAGAGAGGAGATCGGAGCACTGAAGCAATTGTCCGTATGCAATGAAGATAGTCCTTAAAGACCAAACTAAACCAAACGTTGACCTAACGTTGACCAAACGTTGACCTAACGTTGACCAAACGTTGACCTATTTTAGGCAAAGCTTTGAACAATGTCACCATTACACGTAAGCTTCCTGCGTTTCTTTAGACTTTAATCAGCTCACGCTACTCTCTTTTGTCTTGTGCTATCCGCAAAACTTTTGTGCATGTCTCATTTTATCCTATCAAAAGTATGTCCCAATCTCGTGTAGTTACTGGAAGTCAGTGAGGAGCGATGGAAGGACTAGGACTAATGATGCCTCAAGCATCGTCGTACGTAGTGTGACTAATATGAGGTTGTGCAAGCAACTAGCATCCTCATTATGTAAAACTAATGACCACAGAAACCACCACTTCACGACCATATGAATGATGTCATGCAGGCTTCATGTAAGGAGACAAGCAACACTGGGGGCTCAATTTTCCATTAGGAGCAACAACAACAAAATAAGAGGGGGGGGGGAGTCTGTCACTACTTTTCTTCTCCGTACGTTTTATAATCTTCTATTTCTTTTACCCTCGGTTTTTCAGGAAAAAATTACTGTCTCGTAATTATATATCCAGGTTTTTTTTTCCCCCATGCATGCTCTATCCAACAGCAGCGTCAGTTATATTATACCTCAGTTTTCAGTGGTAATTGTCTGGCGATTTCCACCAGTTCTAAACTGAAGCCTTGCCATACCAGTTCATGCACTCTGCTGAGATCCTCTTTGTGTGATCTAAGGGAGGAGATCGGAGCACTGATGGAGTTGTCCGTGTGCAATAAAGATAGTCCTTAAAAACCAAACTAAACCAAATATGACCAGTTGACTCTCTCTAATACTGCCACAAGCACTAACCTACGTAATCCCTTAGTTGTCGTTCTTGCTGTGCTGCAGGCTTCATAGCCCTTCAGTAAGACTAGCACTGGCCACTCGCGACAAAGGTAAAGGGTTCGAAATATGGTAGTTTCACGCTCTAGTCTACCCAGCTGAAAATGAGTACCTGACTCTACTTTTGAGTTAGGGAAGACAAATGTAGCGGGAAAGGTAGCTGGTTATCTGATGTCGCGAACCTGGACCTACTATAGTGAAGTCTCTAACATCTCCCTTCCCCACGGCAGGATCTACTATATGACTATTTTACATGTACAATAAGACTGCAATGGTATCTGAGTTAAAAATGTTTGTTTGCGTTGAGCTTGTTTCGTTTCACATATTTCCCAATGTTATGAAAGCTCCTAATGCCTCCTGTATTCTTATTTTGATATCACCGTCATTTCTCCCAGTTTCATCAAACAAGTGAAAAAAAAAAACAATAAATATATAAAAACCAGCAACCTAGAATTTGCCATGAATAAACTCATAGTGAGCAAGCAATGTGAAAAATGGAACAGGAAATGGAAAACATCAAGAATAAATCTTGGCCAATGCTAAATCGTCTATTTCCTTTTGGTGGGTTGTGACAGAATAAATGATTGGTACAGCGCATTTAATAAGCGTATTATTACGTAACGTTGTCAAGCAAGCTGTTGTCCTGGCCAGGAATGGCGCGTGAATGTCTAGAACAGGCTATCATGACCTCTCCACACTATGTTGTGTTCTTGCTGGAACTTTACAATTTATAGTGAAGAACATGAATTTTGAATGTCGCAGAATATATTCATATTTACACTGTGTTTATATTATGTTTATAAGGTCTAAAATCAACATTATATTATGTTTATGAAGTATAAATCAACATTATATTATGTTTATGAGGTCTAAAATCAACATTATATTATGTTTATGAAGTATAAATCAACATTATATTATGTTTATGAAGTATAAATCAACATTATATTATGTTTATGAGGTCTAAAAATCAACATTATATTATGTTTATGAAGTATAAATCAACATTATATTATGTTTATGAAGTATAAATCAACATTATATTATGTTTATGAGGTCTAAAATCAACATTATATTATGTTTATGAGGTCTAAAATCAACATTATATTATGTTTATGAGGTCTAAATCAACATTATATTATGTTTATGAGGTCTAAATCAACATTATATTATGTTTATGAGGTCTAAATCAACATTATTAACACAATAGGCAGTTTATATTATCATTCCTAAGTGGTAACTACTCGGGTCGGAGTTGGCTACCTAAAGATCAGGTATGGTGTTTATCGCCTCCAATTATCTAAAGATACCCATCGGAGTTCTATTCTCAGTAAGGGAATATTCTCAGTATAGGACAGTATTATATGTTATGGCAATTTTTGTCAGAACCAGTTGTTCTAACGATCTCATACTCCCCCTGATCTCCTGGGCAGTGAGATCGGATGCCTAGCCTTCTCGGATAAGGGCGAAAAAAACAGGAGGCCCTATGTGCAAGTTTCGAACGTTAAAAATTCCATCGCAGTTGGAAATCGTAAAGAGTAGGCCATAAGGCTGATGCCCTGGCACAATTTAAACATTGAAGTACTCACCCCCACTAACCCCACAACAAAAATGTTTATTTAGAATATTTGTGAACATACCTATATATCATTCACCTATTAGACACAGTGATTGAGTCATCAGAGTTCCACAGGCTTTATGGGGATTAAGAAGCGCTGGTATCTCGCGGCTAAGATGCTGGGTTCGATTCACGGTATCAACACGCCCCAGTCTATCCAGCTGTAAATGGGTACCTGACTTTACTCTTGAGTTACGGAAGGAAAAAGCAGCGAGGAAGAGAACTGGTCACCTCATCTCTCAATGCTTGACCTAGTATAGTGAAGTCTCTAACACTTCACTCCCCTATGGCAGTATCTGTTATTGGACTACCTTTACCTTTTTATAGATATATTGGGATTTTCGCCGGTGCTACGGAGTTCATGCACTGTGCTGAAATCCTCCTTGTGTGATCTAAGGGAGGAGATCGGAGCACTGATGGAGTTGTCCGTGTGCAAGGAAGATAGTCCTTAAAACCAAAATCAAAGCAAACGTACAAGATATTGACTGAGTTTTTAAAACCAAAAAAATATCTTGAGTGTTGAAATAAAGTACATCATGAAATTATATCATCATCATCATCACCATCATCATCATCATCATCATCACCATCATCATCATCATCACTTTCCTGTGCAGTACTTACAGAACATGGAGTCACTACTACAGTTGGTGCCCTTGCAGGAAGCCTGCAACAAGCATTGACAAGATCGTACAGAGGTGATGTCTGTGACATTTAGTTTCACATGATGAGGTTGCCAGCCTCATGCACAACCTCATATTTGTAGCCTTGTAAGACATGCCTAAGGGTGAAGTAGGCATATTCTTTTTTTGTCTCTTTAGTGGTCCCCGGGAACTTCACGGACTTCAGACATCGTAACAACATCTCCGGCAATGAACAAGCTGACAGACTGGCAAAGTATGGTGGAAAGCTACCTCAACCTGATACAAATGTAACTGTCGAAGAGGCAGAGAGTTTTTTAAGAATCAGATACAGAATCATGGGATGCAGAGCATCCCGGGCAAACGCAAAATGACGCTTATCCAGCTCAGCAGAAGAGAACAAGTGTTAATCTTCAGACGGGACGGACCACAACAGATTGGGATACCATCTATTCAACAAGCTAAAGATATGAACTACCGATGAGTGTAACTGTGGCACTGATAAAATGACTGCTGAACCTCTGTTTCAAATATGCCCAACACAAGATGAACACAGAAAGCACATATCTACCAGTACCATTTTTGGAAACCTCTGTGAAGATGCACAAAGCCTGAAGCTGACTACTGCTTCATTTGAAAATATTCTAGAAGACGTCTGAGAGTGTACGAAGAAGCAGAAGAAAAAGACAGATTTAAAAATGCATAGGTCACATGCCTGACAATGAGAGTTTGGAAAAGGTTGTGGTCGAGTGACAGAATGAGACCTTCAAAAAATAAAAAAAGAAATAGGGGGGAAAAAAGCAGCTGATGAGACAGGAAAGATCTTCGATTGCATGAAACCATGGTTATGAAAATATATATCTGAAACTATTTAAAGACAAACAATTGTAGAAAGAACTGACCGTCAACATCATTGCATATGATTGATAATATATATATGAATCATAATATAATAGATGCTGGTATAGTTTATTATGTGATTTAGCGTAGTTATGGGTAGTTGTCACGGGTTGCCTCCCCTTAACTCTGCAGTAGTGGTCTAAAAGTGGCCAAAACTCAAGAGTAACTAATGTGGGTCTTCAACGGTGTCTACTCTGGCACAAGATTACTCTTGGCAGAGATGTACGTAGAAGGATAATGATGCTTCTACCTCAAAGGAGTTTTCACAAGATATTCAGAAAAGCGAGAACAATGCTGCATGAGGCTGAGCAAATGTTAACTCTAATATCTGCCATCAACGTTTGTGAAGAATAGGGTTTTCTTATAACTCGTTAGCTCGTTCAAGCCCCCAGTTGAGTTAATTCAGCGAAATTCCTCTTATGAATATTGTATAGCTCTGTTTAAGTGTATTTAAGAAATTGTCTGAGACATACGGATGTAGTACATTCAAATTGATTAAATCAACTTTAGATTTGTCTTTATACAAGTAACAAATTTAATAATCAACTATGTTTTAACAGTTATAAAAATGAATATTTCCTTATAGAAAAAGTTATCATCACTGGGTGATGTTTTGGTGTTTAAAAATGGGAAAGTTCACTTAGCAGCTTTTATGTTTCTACTTAGCTGCCAATGAGTTTGTCTGTTCTGCTCCAGCTGGCGTTTGGTTCTTTGTAGATAGATACCTGATTCACACTCATTACTTGTCACGTTTGAAGGTTGTAGCATGTTCAAAGGAGTGTCATAGAGTAACTACCAAGCTGGTCAGGCGTCTCTAAGACCCGTCTGATGATGGTGTCTAGCTTCGACTGCAGGCCACTTATACCCTCACTTGTTCTAGAGACAGTACCCTCAGTTGGTACCACGGGCCCAAATTGACTTTGGGATCACAGACTTCTGGCTCAGAGATAAAGTTAAGGCAACTTGTTGAAGATGCTTCTCACACGTGTTCTGGGGTTGTTACTTTATCAATAAGTTCCCACTTTGACTCTGTGTTTCAGATTCCTTAGATTATAGCTTTCCTTGCTAATAATGGTAGAGTTTTCCTGGGCTTTTAAGTCCTCAAGAGGCTCTAACAAGTCCGGTAAGATAAATGAATTCTGATTCTATTCTTAACTCTGGCAGGTATGGTGTCTCTTGAGATGAATTTCACAGTGCTCTAAATTGCAAAAGTTTATCAAGTTATATTCCCCCTTTCGTTCCTGGCACGTTTTGTTTACTATTAGGCAAGGCTCCAATCGGAAATGTTGTTATGCCTACATTCCGACTGCCCGCCAATAGTTTCAAACATGCGTGTGGCAGGATGAGTTTATTCAAAATATTTCCTAATAGGAGTGTTATAAAAGGTCACGTCTTCCAAACATGGATGTGAAACCTCCGAATACTCTCGTCAGTGATTGCAAATAACTTCTTACTTTTATCTCAAGTAATATCTTCGTAATACTTCTTTCCGGATGCTATTACCTCCTTCCGTCTTACAGGTGCATGTCAGTAATATGTCCGCAGACGGATAATTTATCGTCCGGCATGCCTTGGGTAAACACAACACTCGGTCACTATGCGAAAACTGGGGTTTTACCTATGCCTAATCTTAGCAAAGCCGAGAAGCTTAAGACAAACATGACGAATTTTCACCGAAGGGAGTGTAAAATTGATTAGAAAATAGATAATTATCTGGGAGAAGGTAGCGAAAGAAAATGTGCCACTAGAAAATTCACGTAATTTAGTACACACAAAAATGTTACTAAATAAATTATTCAACGGATCGCTGGACAAAGACTCGATCAAAATTCCGTGGATAAGAAAATTTGAGATGTCTGTGTTGTATCTAAATATTGGTTTTATGAGGTTTTATAATAATAATTATAGTCTTTATTTATATATAGATTTATTATATATTTATATTGATATATAATATATATATATATTAATATATATATATAATATATTATATATATTTTTTATAGTATTATTATATATATATTTAATTATATGTCTCTGGTTTTGGGATTATGGGTGGGGAACTGTGACTTTTTTTTTTGGGGATGTTGATTTGTGATCCTTTTTCATGGGAACATTTTTTTGGAAAATCTGTGGGGGTTTGGTAGGGGTGGGGGATTTGGTTATTAGGGGGGGGTGGGGTGGGGGGATGTAGGTGTGGGTTGGGGTTACTATTTTTCGTGTTTTACGGGTACAATGGTTTGTTAACCATTTTGGGTTTGGCGATTGGGGTTGGTTAATGGGATGAAATTGGTTGGTTATTAAAATTGTTATGATTGGCGTGTTTTGTGATTGATTTTGGTACAAAAAAACTTTGTTTGTTGGTCGTCGTGTGTGGTTGTGGTGTTTGTGTGGTGGTGTGGTGTTTTGGTCCGTTTATGTGGTGTTTTTGTTGGATGTGTTAGTTTTTGGTGTTATTTTTTTTATTTTATTATATATATAATTGAGGCCTTTGTGGGTGATAGTTTGGATTCGGGGGGTTTCAAGTTTGGGTGGTTATTGTTGAGTTTTGGTGGCCTATTTTAAAATTGGTGGTAGTTGGTATTGGTAGTGTATATTTGGTATATAGTTGGTTTTTATATTGGATATATGGAATTATTTATTTATATTGATTTATGTTTTTTAGAGAGGCGCGTTGAAGTGGGGGTGGTTTTTTAGTGGTTGTTGGTTTAATTATATTTCCTGAATTTGGTTGCTTTGGAATAAAAAAAATAGTTGGAATGGTCACTAAAATAAAATTGGTTTTTGCCAGGTTGTTTTGTGATTTTTGTAGTTTATACATAAAAGGTCTCAAAGTTTATAATGATAAGACGGTGGATTGTGGTAAAGCAAATGATGGAGGTCTTACATATGAATTTTACTTTAGGTCATCTCTTGGGGTATTAAGTTTTGGTAAGGAGTATTCTTTTTTGAGGTCCCAAAAAATTTTTGGTTAAATGCGGAATATTTCGTTTTTTCTTATTGAAAATTTTTGTTTTTGGTGGGGGATTGTGGATAACAGAAACCATTTTGGATGGTGGGTACGGACAATGAGATAAGATTATTGGTATCACAAACCTAGATGTTCACAAAATTTGGGATAA
Organism: Oreohelix idahoensis; assembly: GCA_024509875.1. Lineage (NCBI taxonomy): Eukaryota > Metazoa > Mollusca > Gastropoda > Stylommatophora > Oreohelicidae > Oreohelix > Oreohelix idahoensis. The sequence continues at coordinate 30,851 of JAMPIV010015250.1, read as the reverse complement.
AATTTGTGGTATGTGCATCAACAGTTACACGTATAAAAGGAGCGATACATTTTGTAAGTAGTTTGGATAGTTGAAGGTGGTTTTTAATTGGGGGTGGTTAGTTTTTAGTGGAGTTTTATGGAAATTTTTTTTTCCGGTTATTAATAACATGGTTTCTTAGAGAACGTTTGGTGATTATTTTTATGCGTAAGTGTACGAATTTGTATTTGTTTTTGGGTAAGGTTTTGGCTTTTGTGGTTTGGAATTAAATTTTTATTTGCCTAATATTTGAAAGTTAATATTGTTGCTAATGTATTTAGGTTTCTCCACCAAAACATCGGCCCAATTACTTTGATTTTTTATTATTAAAGTATATTTAGAATTTATTGTTAAACCATGTTAGTAATTTATTTTATTATATTGTTTTCAGTTTTTATGGTTTTAATATTTATTTATTGGGCGCGCCAAGTTTTTAGTAATATGGGAGTTGTCATTTTATTTTAAAATATTTTTTTATTTTATGTATTAAATATATTTAAAATATTTTTGTCAGGTTGTTTATGGTCCTAGTATTTTTTTAGTCTAGGGAATATGATATTTTATATAAATGTAATGTTGTTTGTATTTTTGCTGCGTAGGATATTATTATTTTTTATGTTGATATTGTTATACTTTTTTTTATTTTACGATGCCTTTTTTTGCCGATAATAAGACAACATCTGGAAATTGTTTGTTATCTGCATTACAGAAACAATTAGCACAAAATTCACAGATTATGGGGGATAACCATTATTTTTTTTAGCTTATATTTGCAGCAAGTACACGTCATAAGGCGATATTGGATATGCCATCATCTAGAGATTTTTTTTATGTTTGCTCTATTGTGTTTTAATAATACATGCTGGAGACGTTAACGCCTATGTGGTTTTTTAGAAAATGGGTCGAAACTATTGTTTATCTTTTCAAACATATTTTTCCTGAAAGTTGAAAGCTGTAAAATCTTTTGGCCGGCCAATGGACTTGTCAAAACAATATACCATCCCACCAACCAAAAGATCCTGTTTACATCGGAATAGCAAGTGGTTTGCATTTTATTTCTTATAAAATGTTTTTTTTTTTTTCAATGTTATTAAACAATTACAATGGCAGTTTTATCGTAATTTTTGGCCGATGTTTTCATGTAAGAAATTCCCCAAGATGCAATTCACTTGCTATGTAAAACTAGCTCCGCATTTTTTTGGGACCCCTACTGAAGGAAAATTCGAAAAGTCCTTTTATTATTAGCCCTGAACCAATATAAAAAAATTTTAAGACACCAATGGCTGGAGGGACTGTGTGAGGCTTGTTATGCAAAGAATGTTACAGATAGGGAGTTTGGTATCTTTTTTAGATTCAGTACTTAAGGAAATGGCCACCTTTTTTATATATTTTGGCGAATACCTTCACCACATGCCGATTTTTTACAAAGCAGGGGATAATCAAATTTTGTTGTTGCCGCTAATTTTAGGGGGTTATGTTTGTAGAAGAATAAATGGGAACAAGATGCTTTGATGGCCGGGTGCTATCTATATTTAAAAAGAAATGTTTATTTGCTGATTTTTTTGCGGTAATAAACACATAATTGTACGAAGGTTGGCAAAAGTATTTTGTTACAGTTGATCCTACGCCATGCCTTTGGTCAGGTTTTTTTATATTTATTTTTTTAAGATGCAATCAGATTTTTAGATGTTTTTTTATTTTTTTTAGTAAAAGAAAAAATAGAAAAACAAAAATAAAATAGATATCCTATATTTATATATATATTATATTATTAAAGATAATATAATAGTATAGTATATAGTATATATATATAATATATTTATATAATTAGTATTTAAAATATAAATAAAAAAAAAATTTTCATCAATGCGACTGGTTAGGATGAAAATATACTATTTTTCTCACAAAAAAAAAAAAATGCAGGCATACCTACTCAGGCAAGCTTTTGCCTTCTTGTTTTAAAATCATATACTTCACATGATTTCCCCATCAAACAGCAAGCCGGGGATGAATGCGGCCGCTGTAGACCCTGTTGCCCCAGGTTTGTTCTATGCGGAGGACCGGAAGGAAACTTTCGCGTCAGAGGGAAAAGAAAAGGCACCCTCATGGCGCGCTTCCACGCGTGTAAACATTGGCGGCGCATGTGACGCGTGCTCAGTTTGTCACCTAGCACTCCATTGATCCTATGCTTGTCCACAAAGATTAGCTCCGGGCACCGGGGGGGGAAACCCCCCCCCGGCCGGCCAACGATCGGTGAACCGGCTTCTCCGATTGGCTGTTTTTTTTTTTGTTCCGGGTGTAATTCTGCGGTGTCCGCTTTGGTTGTACCAAGTAACGAATATTTCCCTCTAAATATTTTTATGCTTTCTCTCTTGTCATACAAGAAAAGACCGCAAACATAAATCTGCTACTAAAAATTTTTCATTCTCATTCTTTATAAAGTTGGGAAATTAAAAATAGTTACTTCAAAATTTATGTGATTCTGTAATCAGGAGGAAGAAAATAACGGACAACTGTACATTGATATAACAATAGCGGATTCAAGATGGTCATGAGACAACTAGTCTGTGTAATTTTCCGGAGACAAACCAGTTTTTGCTAATAGTTAACTAACTAACTCTGGTGATATAAGAAGTACGATTGTCTAATGTCTTTCATGTGATACAAATATGTGCGGAACATCGCACAACACAATACGAATGTGAAACGTGGTGTGGTTACTTAAGAACACATATTGGAGTTCTCTTCGAAGGACTTCTTACAAAATTTCCGATATTTCTGCTGTGTATTAAGTTACTTTGTTACAGTTTTGATGTAGTGTCAGATCAGGTACCTATGTTAATTTTTCTTGCTTCAGAAAAATATGAACCTCAGTATTTTATTGCTGCAGGGGAAAAGACCATAAAAAAGTCGTTTTTCCGCTTTGATTAGCGAAGACCTAGAATTTCAGTCACTCAGTTTGCATACACTGGAAACAGTCATGTTTAGACGCATTAAATTATATCCTGCGGAAAACGTCGATTAATATATTTTTGTGATTGAGCTGTGAAAAATTTTTTATATTATGGCTTTTTTAAAATGTCCGACGAATGGTCTTATTAAAAAAATGAGCTGTTTAAAACACAAAGATTGATAACATTGTATTTACTTTCCTAATTGATTTTTTTTCACTAAAGCTTTTGCCACCTGGGATCATGTGCCCCCATGAAAGACAAGCCAGTTACATCTCAAGTGCTATATAGACTAGGGATTTGTACTTTTGTATAAGAATTACTTGCGTGTGAAATTTGAAATACTTTAGCTGAGGAGTTTTTAAAGTTTTACTCTGAAGATATTAAAATATAAAATTAAAAAATAAAATGATATAACATTATAGCTAAAAGAGAATTCAAATCATAGCAGCTTTTTTATGGCCTGAGGTGGAGCTGGAGAAAGACGTTTAATTATATTGGGTATTCCTTTTTTTCAGAGTATTTAAACAAAATTGATTAAGGTTGTATGTCTACAGTATGTATGCCAGTGTTTCATTGTATCATATCCGTGACGGTCTTTTTAATAAAGTAGCATTAGATTCAATATGTAATGGTATCATATCTGCGGCGGTCATATTAATAAAGAAGCATTAGGTTCAATATGTAATGGTATCACATATGTGACGGTCGCATTAATAAAGTAGCATTAGATCAATCTGTAAGGGTAGCATATGTGTGACGGTCTTATTAGTAAAGTAGCATTCGGTTCAATCTGCCATGGTACTATATATGTGACGGTCATATTATTATATTCAATCTGTAATGGTAGCATATCTGTGAGGGTCTTATTAATAAAGTAGCTTTTGATTCAATCTGTCATGGTAACATAACTGACAGATATTAATAAGGTAGCATTAGACTCAGTCTGTAGTGGTGCCATATATGTGACGGTTATATTAAAAAAGTAGCATTAAATCTAGTCTTCTCATGGCATCCTACTTGTGACCGTAGTACTGATCCTATCTGTGACGGTCACATTAATAAAGTAGCCATAGATCCAATCGTTTGTTGCCGGGGAGAGTATGTAGTTACATATGTTACTTCTGGTTACTTTACGACCTTGTTATAGGGTTCATATCCCAGGCCTGTCATCTCACAGTCAACACAAGGTTGTATAATTCCTGTTTGTGTTTGGTCTGTCTGCCTGGCTACGATCAATTGATATCCCTACTTGCTATTGTCTTTCTTTCTTTTTGTTTGTTGGTTTTGTTTTTGCAATAATTTTCCTGGGAACTTTTGCAGTAAATGACATACAGAGCACCAAATCTTAGCTGTGGAAAGCGTATACCTTTTGTCTTTTATTTCTTGCTTTAGTTCTTTAGGTTGTTTTCTGAGAATTAGTCTTCATCTGGATAGTAAAGTTTACATGTTGTTGTCTTTGTTAATTTTTCTCTCAACAGAAACAATGAACCCTTTCTAAAAATTAAATATATCAGATGAAATAATTACAGTAAGTTCTTCTTAAACTAGTTTTCTCTTTCCCTTGAAGATTATATTTTTTATGTACAGAACGGGACATCCCGAAAAAAATGGTAAAGGAAAAACAAAAGAGAAAAAACAGGGGGACCAAACTGGGTTGGACACACAGTGAGACAGGATCAGGGGACCAACGACGATTGTCTAATGTGAAATGACAAACCCGTTTAGTTATTAATTTTTTATTGTTAAATTCCCCACATGAAGCTCAACTTTGTTTTGTAAAGTTTTCAGTGTACATTTAAAAGATTTCCTGTTAGGGGACATGGGACTGTTCAATCAAAGAATGTTTTTGAGCATGGCAGTTGGGAAACCAAAAGATGATAAGTGGGAAAAGTGGACATGTCGATATAATAAAAACTTTAAGTTAAAAATGTTCTACTGTCTACTCCACAAAGAATATATTTTCTATGTTTTAGAGCGTCGAAAAAAAAGGCCATGTATGAACTGATAGTATAGAAAAATAAGCAAGACAAGTATTCATTGCATTGCATTGATAAATCAAAAGACATCAAGGCACCAAACAATACATAAGAAGTGTTCTCAACTCGAATGTCAAGTCAGTCCCAATTCTATGGGCTCTGAAACACGGAGAACAAAAAAAGCTAGTAACATACTTTCATAAATAGGTGCTCATGTAAAATAGAATGATTGAAAGTTGTACGACAAGGTCACCTATGTGGAAGCTGATGACAAAAAACCAGACAAGTGCCAGTGGAACAAAGATGAAGACAAAAACGAAAATCGCTTAGGTGTATTCGAGTTGACAAAAATTCATGGAGAAACCTGTTGATTGCCATTACCTGGGGGCACCTGCTTCGCTGTAGGAATCTTAAAGGTTTAGAGAAAGTAGATGTACACAGAAGAACATATGGAAGAACTGAACTGAAGATAGAAGGAATGAAAATGTACCGAGAGAAGACATAAGACAGAGACCTTGAACTGATGGCACATGACAGGAGGGCCTTGCATGTGTTTTGCTGAACACCTATTGCACACCTTGGAGAGAGCCTAAGGATTTTTGATGATTGATTGATTGATGATGGGATTATAGTAAGATGATAACGTTACAGTTTTCAACTAGAAACGAATTTTAATGTGTTTTCCTAGTCGTTGGATTAATGTTACGAAATTTTCGCATAGAAAATATAACAGACAATTAATAACTGGTGTTACTTGAATAAGTAGTTAAGTTTTGCTAGAAGGCTTGCTACTAGTTTCCTTAGCTATAACCATCTATAACATGTAATGAACAATGGATAGCCTTCATAGCTATAAACAATCTTATATATACCATGATTATGACAAGACCTAGCTTACTAGCTAAATACAAATTGGTATAACATAGTAGAGCGAAGATAGCTTCCTAGCCTATATAACAAATTTTATAACATGTAATGATCCTAAGGATAACTTTCCTAGCCTAAAAAACTCAATTTATATAAACATGTATGACAAAAGATAGGCTTCCTGCAGCTAAAACAGTATTTAAAACATGTCATGAAACAAGATTAGTCTTCCTAGGCTAAAAAACAAACAATTTATAACATTGTAATGACAAGAGTAGATCTATCCTGAGCTTAAACACCTCCCCCCACCCACTGTTCTCTAAAACCAAGCTCCCCATGACACGATATCTTTCCTTCAGCCCTGCCCCCCCCCCCCCCCCCCCCCCCCCAAACAATTTAATAACATGTATTACAAGCATAAGCCTTCCCTAGCTAAACAATTAATAAACATGTATGACATGATAGCTTCCTAGCTAAACAAGTTTTTATAAACTTTTACTGACCAAGAAAGCTTCCTAGCTAAAACAATTTTTAATAACATGTATGACAAGAAGCTTACCTAGCTAAAACAATTTATAACATGTATATGACAAGATAAGTCTTCCTAGCTAAAAATCAATTATGATAACATGTATGAACAAGGACATAGCTTCCTAAGCTAAACATATTTTATAACATGTATGGAAACAAGATAGCTTTCCTAGCTAAACAATTTATAACATGTGTGTTTACCGGGGCCCGAAAAGGGAGCAAATAGATTTTTTAAAGAATAGTAACACTATTCCCTGCCAAGCATGTCGTAGAAAAGCGACTAATGAAGGTTTGGTGCAAAATGGGGGCCGGTTACCCCATCCTGTAAAAAAATTTTAAACTACAAAAAACTTCAACAAAACATGGACAAGTCAATTACTAGCAATAGACTGGTTTACGAGAACATCGACAACACACAACAGAAATGAAATCCAGTGGACTCATGAATTAGCAGTTGGATGATAAGGATTTTGCTGATGCTCGATCTTAGCTTCTTCTGTGACTTAACCGTAAACCATATTGCAGGGACACAATTGAAAACACTCGATTGAGAGGTCACAGCACAATTGGCGTCAGAAAAATTACACAGGGAAAAGGTCAAAGATAATGGAGAATAAACGCATGGTTAATGATAACAGGGTTGAAACTTGGAGAAGCACCCATTACAAGATGGAGAATCGTACACAATATCTTGGCAGCCAATATACGACAAAAGTTGGAGGGACGAGACCAGTGATATCCAAAATTAGAATACAAAAGAACGAAAGAGGGAGCTTTTCATTGCATTGGGAAATATATGGAGATCAAGAGAAATCGGATCGAACACGGAAAAATTATAGCAATCTTTCATACTCAAAATGTGAAAGTCAGTTCCTATTGTATGGCTCTGAGACATGGGAGAACAACAAAGACAACAAAACAAAAGCGACCAGACTTTCATAAAATGGGTGCTTGCGTAGAAGTATAGGAGGGGATTAAAATGGTTGTGGACAAGGTTACCAACGTGGAAACTGATGACAAGGAAACTAGACAAGTGCCAGTGAAACTAGAAATGATGATGGAAGACGATGGCGATGGATAGGACACACACTGAGGAAACCTGTTGATAGCATTACAAGGCAGTCCTTGTTCTGGAACCCCCAGGGCAAGAGAGGCAGAGGTAGACCAAGAAAGCACCATCGGGAGAAGTGAGCTGGAAACTGAGGTGAAAATGATAGGAGAAAGTGGAAAGAACTTGCGATGATGGCACGTGGGGACAGGAGGGACTTGGCATAGTGTTTGTTGGAAGGTCTATGCTCCTTTGGGAGTGGAGGGTTATGAATGATATGAATGACAAGATAGGGCTTGCTTTTCTCTGGTGCAGTTTTATTACAGGAAATTGCTTGTTTTTGATTGATTCACAATTTAGCTTCCTTTTTGGGCTCATTTTTGTCATCATACATTCGTTTAAACATGGCCGGGTGTCGTAGGAAATGTTTCCTGTCTTTGACCGTGTCTTTCGAACTCGCATCCAATTATTTCTAAATTTGTGTTGTCCGAGGAAGAAGTTGCGGATTTTGCTTCGTCGATTCGGGTGATCTTTCCATCTCTTGCCTTGTGAGTTTATTGAGATTATTCGTTTTTAAGGTTTGCAGACATTTTTCAGAACGTGGTCCAGTCCGTCTGCAAGTTTCCTTGTTATCTTATTCTGATTGCCCCGAGTTTTTCATTCTCCACGAGACAGTGCTGCTGATTCTCAATCCACTACCTCACTTAAGTCTCTATTGAGTTTTTCTTTCTTTCTTTCTTTCTTATTTATATGTTTGTTATTGCTAATTGTGAAACCCGAAGTAAAACCGCATTAAAGTTGTGAGAAAGGTTTTTCATATCAAAACGTATTTAGTACCTTTACATTATGTCTTTCTATTGATTTCTGTGAAAATGTTAAACCTATTACCGTCTCCTGATGTAGTAACGCGTATAAAATGTCACAGAGTCCATGCCAAATTTTTTATTTTATTGTATTTATTTATTTTTTATATACTATCACTACCCTAGACACCTTAATAACACCTGATAGAAGAGGCATCTCAAAAAGTGGAGTAGAATAGCCCTGACAAAAGCAGCATTCTATAAAATGAAAAGTATTTAATGCAAACCTACACTTTGTTAACGAAAGTAAGAAATAAAGTTCTTCATTGTTGTATAGAACCACAATCCTGACATAGGGAAGTGAGTCATAGACAATTAGTAAACATGTAGGAAAAGCACTACATACCACAACCAGAGATGGGGTTTTACAGAAGAAGTTACAAGTACCATAGAGCTAAAAAATGAGTAATGAGGATGCCCTGAAAGAGGCCAGTGTGCAAAAGAAGCTTATTCCTCACGTCAGAAGGAAGCAATCCAGTTTCTTTGAGCTTGTTATGAGAAGAAGGAAGATGGAATATACCGAGAGACAAACAGAAAAGATTGAAGGAAAAAAAAGAGAGAGGACGACAAAGAGAGGAGATACTGGACAGTGTGACATCATGGTATGGACATAAGTCAACAACACAATTGATTAACAAAAGAACTGTAGACACAAAGTTGTGGAGAGACAGGATCGCTTACGCCACCAGGCATGGTGCTTGAAAAGAAGTAGAGAAAGATTAGCATTATGGAATTTGAGAAGAAGCAAATGACGTCAATCTAGAGGTTGATTTTTAGAATGTAACAATAAAAATCTATCTGTCGTATTGTCAGGGTGTTTGGTGATGGCGTTAGGGGGGGTTGTTTACACGAGATTAACGTTTAAAACAGTGTATGGTAGCTTTAAAACTGTCAACACTGCGGACATTACTTAGTAATGTTAACATCGAAGATTCACTATTTGTTGACATCGATGCCTTGTTACCAGATAACGTTAGCCTGCGGTAGTGACGTCACAGTGGGTATCTTATTGAAGTTAGTTGTAAACTTCAAGTTCATTTTTGCCCATATGTACTTTAGTACAAGGTGGTTAGTATCGGAATTATTTCACAAATTTGAAAAACATAGGAATACAGTAACAACATATATATTAACTACTAAAGACTGACAGAAAAGAGTTCATGGCATTTCTTATTCTCGAGAAAAAGAAGGATGTGCAATTGCCAAATCTGTAAGAAGCGTTGTGTCCATCGGTTTACGCTGGGACCATCAAAGAAATAGACTATTATCTTCTGTAGATGAATGTCATTGAATGCCTACATGTGGACAGTATCCTTCTTAAGTTAAATATTGTACTCTGGATGTAAAAAGTTCAAGGAAAAAACCGCCGAGTGGCAAACAGAATAAAACACTTTGAGATGCATCCAGCCGGGTCAGCTGATTACTTCAGGTCTTGTTGCTATGGCTGGGTTCACCGGATTTATGTTTCAAGGTAAACAAGAATGTCTAGTAATAATTATTGTGATTATTTGCTCAAAGTATAATTAATTTTACTGTAACGACGACAATAATATTTGTGACTGTGCAAATTGTGGCAATGACGGTGATGCTTATTACAGTAAAGCTGGTAATGGCTATAATCACTTATTCGTTTATTATAACAAAGACGGTACTGATGGTAAGAATGATTTACGCGTTAATGAATGTGGTGGTGGCTGCAAAGAGAAGGTTAACACCCACGTAAATGTTAACAGTTTTCTAGATATTTGATGGTATTGTACATTCAATAAACAAGAATATTTATGACGTTAATAGTAGTTATTGAAATCTTCATAATTAACTTTGGCTGCCTTTAAGTCGTCACCCATCTGTTATTAGTCCCCAAAAGGGGAGTACAGATTAGTAACGCTGTAACCTACCATGCATGTCGTAGATGGCATCTAATGTTGCGCATGTGACCGGTTACCCTATCCTGTAGGAATTTTAAGCCACAAGACAACGTAAAAACAAATAAAAATACGGACAACGTCACTTAAGGACAGCAGGACTTGGCATTACGTTTGTTGAAGGACTATGCTCCTCGGGGAGCTGAAGGGTGATCATAATGATGCGGGAGGAGCATAATCCTTCAACATTTACCTTCTAAGCCCCCCCCGTCATGTGCCTTCCCGCTTAAGGTTTTTCCAAATTTTCTTTATCCTTTTTATTCTGTCTCCAGTTGTGTCATGTCCGAGTGTTTGTCTGTTTGCATCTACCTGTTACCTGTCTTAGCCTGGGGACTACCCAACATGGATCGCATTGTAATGCTTTCAACAGGTTTCGGCAATGTTGTTTTCTTTCCATCGCCACCGTCTCCTTCTCGTCTCCTGTACCGCTGGAGTTGGTAGGAGTTTTGTCATCAATGAATGGAAGCTGACGGGGAAAATGTAGAACAAAACATAGAGTATATGAGGAAGAAGACGCCGAAGATAAAAACGAAGTTAAATATAAAAGCACGAAGAGAGATCACGAGAAAAGACAGAAGTGTAGAAGAACTGTGTTGATGACTGAGAACATTAAGAGGTTACAGCGACGAAAAAAAAAATAACGCCGGTGCTGTTGGGCGCGCCACTGCATTTTGGTATGTCTGCTTTTAAAATTGTGACAGAATGGGGCGAATCTTCTCGATCTCTGTTTCACTATAGCGGTATCAGTTACATTTTTGTACTGATTTTTATTGCGTGCTTTCAATTGTCGCACTTTCTTTCTTTCTTTCTTTCTTTCTTTCTTTCTTTCTTTCTTTCTTTCTTTCTTTCTTTCTTTCTTTCTTTCTTTCTTTCTTTCTTTCTTTCTTTCTTTCTTTCTTTCTTTCTTTCTTTCTTTCTTTCTTTCTTTCTTTCTCTGGTATGTGTAGCAGATATTTAGTATTTTCCTTCTTACACCCGTCTCTGGGATAAGTCAGCATATCTGTTTGATTATTTAACTCGCAGGTGCAGCCGACAACAGAATACAGAATAACCCTACAAATCGCTAGCGTATTTGCTAATCGCTGATAATGGCCAGGGTGACTGATAAGAGATTACGTGTCTGGGTAACACGTTTAGGACAGACACGGAAGACCTAATTGCTTCCTTTCCGACTTGTTATGACAAGATTACTTGTTACATCTTTACACACGTTGTCGTGTGAGTTTACCGACATGTTTTGTGAGTTTGTACACAAAGGATTAGATATTTTTATGCCATATATGGGAAGGTGACCTCTGCATTACGTTCAAAACTTTTCCATGTCAGAAATACTTTGAAATCCCTCTCCTCCCCCCCCCCCCCCGTCCTTTTCCCCCACCCCCAACCAGTATGTTTGAAATGATTGGAGCTTTTCGTTAGCTTCATAACAAACAGATGCGAGGGAGGACAGTGACTATAAGCTGACGCTTCAATCAGTTAAATTGACTGTGAAGATAGCTTGCTAAGACGACACAGCCATACCTTGCCAGAGTGAAGCCTATAATTCATAATTTCATTTTATCAGACCAGACCTTTTTATTGGAGTATTTATCAGGACTTAAGAAACAGCCCATGCAATCTCTATCATTTTAAATAAGGAAACTCGGAATATCTGAGGAAACTGAACATGCGGAGTCAGAGAGGGAAGTAAAGTTAAAATTAACTACCCCAAGTACACATGTAAAAAGGCATCGGCTAGTGCCATAACTTCATTCATCTGAGCAAAAAGTCTGTGAGCCAGGATTGGGTCGTAAGTTGTCCATTTTACATTCTATATTTTTCATTACTAACATGTGAACTAATATGTATATATTACCATGGGAATATTAATATGCGAAAAAATCGCTATTAGATGTCCAGTCATTTGACGAGATTTGTTGTTTTAATGCTTTTCGTCTTGTAGAACACTTCTGTTGGCTGGACTATTCTTCTCTTTACCATTGAGTTGCATCTTCTATCTGAGCTTATTAACGTACACATATATTTAAATTTATTGTCCAATTTATTTTGATGGTGCATTCTGGTAAAGTACGTTTCTTGCGGTTGACAACTACTTCAGCTATGCTGCTTTTTAGGATATGGCCTTTATTTGTTTTTTCACTTTGCGTCTCCATTTATTTCCTGTAACTATTGTTCACTTGTTGCTATTAAGACTGCATCAACGTGTCTCAAGTTGTTTATAGTATGTCCACCAGTAGGTATTCCTGACATGTCCCTTATGAATATAAGTATACCTTCCATTCACAGAGTGAACAGATTGGGTGACAGTGTACAAGTTTACATATTTGGAGTCTTTATTCATTTTCCTATGAATCCATGCTGATCATTAATTTGTACATTTGATTGTTATGAAATTCATTGCATTCTGTGCAGGCAAGGGAGAAAACCAAAAATACAAAAAAAAATGCACGTGCGTTATCCTGCTGGAGAAGCTGCAAGTCTGGATAAATTGTGAACGCAGGAGCAACCAGTGCATCCAGAACCTCATCTCGATATGTCACAGCATTAACATTTCCACGGAAGACGTGAAGAGGCAAGCGATGGTGAAAACTGAATCCTCCCCAAATGTGAATACTGCCACCTCGAAATCGGTTGACACAGCAATCTGCAAAGCGCTCTTCACACCGTCGCTAAATCCGCATACGTCCATCTGCAAAGGATATGTTGAATCTGTTCTCGTCTGTGAATAGGACAGCATTCCACTGCAGTCTAGTCCATCTGATATGTTGCTCTGCCCATTGCAGGCGCTGCTAACGATGTCTGTGAGTCAAGTTTGGCCCAACATAAGGTCGTCTTGCAGTAAGGCCTGTATCTCTGAGTCGTCGTATGACTGTCATTCGAGAGACTTGCCCATGTCTACCCACTATTGCTCTTGCTGTTTGACTTGCCGGGAGAGTCAATTCCTTAGGTGACTCAGCACAATATGACGATCTTGCGCAGGGGTAGTAACTCGTGGTTGGCCACTCCGAAGTCTATCCCGGGCACTGCCAGTGGTTCCGTAACGTTCATTGAGACGTACAATAGTGCTGTGGTGGCAATTCATCCTTCTGGCAATGGCCCGCGAGCTCATTCCGGTCTCCAACATACCAATGGCTCGTTGGCGGTCGTTTTCAGATAGTCGTGGCATTTCAAGCACATGTACTGGGTGTTTTGTCTCAACGGCCTTTTTATACCGAGTATACTGCCACAACGCGTACACATTTTCAGGGTCATAGCTGTTGAGAATCGTGTTGCACGTGTAACTTTCATCGTTTTCATGTAGTCTGTACACACACCCATGGGTTGAATCTTGCACTTTCCATTCCAGCAGCCATTCGCTCTCTACCCCATGGCAAACACGGGGAAAATCCATTCCCACACTTTTTTTTGCCAGCTTCTCGGCATCAGTATATATAATAGTGGTTCGTTTTTAATGTGCTTCAGTATATATATAGATTTATAGGAAATTGAATGAGCATTAATAAAATAAGCCGCGGTAGCGCAGTGGCTTCCTAGCTCGGTGGTCCATGGTTCGATCCCCAGTTGAGGTGGGATTTTTTAGACCGCAAACGGTTCCGGGTTCGAAAAGCATCATGAATTGAAAGAGTTCCGAGCGGCCGAAGCGTGAACATGCTGACCATTATACCCTGAATGTGCCGATGGTCAAGAAAATATGGGCCTAACACCATATTCCCAATATGCCTCAATGGGCATGTAACGGAATCCTTTACCTTTACCCTTTAAGCAACAGACCTAAAATTCAGTATTAAGTAACATAGCCTTTTAAATTGCTTGCACCAGACGAGACGTGGTCTTTTTATGAGAAATACACAAGACCCCAAAACTGGCTGTCTGCCACAATTGTCTGGGAAAATCGGCCCAGAATGCTATCAACTCGTGGCGATGTTAAGACACATTGACAAAATTCGAAAGTTGTAGTTGTTACCAAAACAGCCTCAGTTATGGAGTATTAAGGTTACGTATATAATTTTCACAACAGTGTTTGGAATCAATATAAAAACAAACTAGAAGAGCAGCTTTTCAAACAAATTCTTAGAGTAATTTACTATGCAAGCAAAGTGGTAACGCACTTCTAGACCTCATTAAATGGAGATAAAATTTTAAGTTTTGGTTTTAGGACAAAGGGATATGAGTAGGTTATTTGTTATTTTTGGCAGTTTCTTGCCAGAACAAACCTAATTACTAGTAGATCTTAATACGGTGGTTGCGGTTTCTTAGATCTTCAGCGTTAATTAAACCGTCCACACTTAAACAAAAATGCAGGGCTTATTGACTTAACGAAACACCATAAAAAACGAGCCTTGTTATTTAATTTCCTGGCAACTTTGCCCTCTGGGTGGCTCAACACAAGTGATGAAATCCCGGACAATTTCCCTCGGGGTGTGACCTACTTCTAGAGGAGAGTTAACCACTATCACGTCAGACAGTTGGAAGAAGGTTTACGATGGAAATTGAGCTTTTATGGTTGTAAAACAGTCTGCGGAAGACTTAGTGCTGGTAGCTGTCTTGATGCATGTGTTGAGTTATTAGTGGAAGATGCAGTGTTAATGGTATCGTAAGCGAATATGCACTGATTGAATTATTCTGTGTTCACAGAAAACGCATTGAACTATTTGCCTAGATTAAGTCGATTAACATTGTTTTATTTGTATGTTTTCCTTATAGATACGTTGTGCTAATTAAGACTTATAAGAAAGGAAGCCACCGACATGAACACGGACATCCAAGCATGAACCAGAGATGGGGTACTTCACGCAAGATGGCTGCCGATCTTGCAAAGTGGAGACAATTTGTTGCTGCCCTACAAGACGCCACCAGGCGAGATGGTCACTGTTTGTTTTGTCAGCGGCCAAGAAAAATAAGCTGTTAAGACGCCCTAGTGTAGGTCCACTGACTGCTTTGACGGTCGGTGATAAGACAAAGAGAAGAAAGAGTTACTGCAGTCAGGTATGTCGAGGTAATCTGCAGTGATAAACTGGTTGTGCGAAGTGCAGGTAACCTCATAGACAACAACTAAACGAGACAAGTAGGGAAGAATGTGAATGTGGGTGTAGGCTTATTACAAGAGGCCAGTTGTAGGCCAGTCTTTTCAAGATGCCCTACAGGACCATAAAGGAAAAGATTGAAGAGATGACAGAGCTAGAATAAGATATGTCCATGTGTCACAGTGATACTGAAATGGGGTGTTTTCACTATAGACAGACCAAAATAGATTGAAAAGCAGTGGTTCTTCAGCCATGACGTACCAAGGCGACTAATATTACTTTGTGCATGGGGGTTGGCAACCTTAAAGTAATCCCATAGCAGATACGGCTGTAGGGGAGTGAAGTGTTAGAGACTTCACTACACGTATTCCAGCAAATGAGGGAAGCTGTAAATACACTTTGACCAGTTCATAATCCCTCGCTGTCAAGAGAAGAAGTCACAGCCGAGTTGTCATCCCTGGAGCAGTGTTTGTAGCGTTGTCCGATTGAGAACTTTAGAAAAAATCGCGAGATCACTAACGCATCCAATCTGCCTGTGTCAAGGGTCGAAACGAAATCCAATATACGAAACCTCATATGTCTATAACACATATCACAGACGGTCACACTGATTTGGCGCACATGACGTGCCATATGCTTAGTGCAGGCTTCCTGCCAACGGACCACTGTAGGGAAGCTATGAAAAAATGAATAAAAAAACACGGAAGAAGGGAACTGAAAAAGACATGGAGTCTGATAACGAGGAGACGGCAAAGACACGAAAGCTTGGTTTGGGGTTTGTTGAAATACCGTTTACTCCACCAGGGAAGCGGCAGAGCTGAAATGACCATCAGTCAATGAATAACTATCTCTCTGGAATTTCTTTAAAAATGTCTGCACAGTTTTTTCCTCTGTATACCATAATTGCGAGAACAAGATGTCATAATACAATTTTTTCGTTCCATGGAGAATGGTGCAGCCACTATCAATGGTCTCATTTCAAAAGGTCAAGCCTTTTCTGTTTTTGTTCTGCCCTTCAGTAGTTGGTCCCTGATGTAAAGTTAAAGCTTTGACATGATGAGATTGCTGACACCAGCGGCGCATCCACGTAGTACTAACTAGGCTAAAGCCTAGGGACCTGGAGCTCTTGGAGGCCAATGCATAAGTTAAAACAAAAATTTCAAATGTGTAGATTCAGGTACAATAAGAAAATGTTTGCACTTTGCAATCGCATTCATAATGTTTTAAAAAGACATTAAAAACAAAAATAGCTTAAAAGCCATAATGCATCCCAGCAAAATCATAACGGCGCATGAGCTATTTTCTAGATCAATAAACGTTATTAAATAAGAATTACTAGTAAAAGAGGTAAGCAAAGCTAACATACCAGTCATGAATAAAACTGGTACATACCGCCGCCATGCTAAGGGATTTGAAGAAAAAATATTAAAATTATTGCCTATTAGGTGAAGAGGAGCTCAAACACCAAAAAGCCTAGAGGTCCTTCTTGGCGTAATCCGGCCCTGCCTGAGACATGTCGTAAGAGGCGGTTACCTGACACGTGCATGCACTGGACTAGCAATCTCATCATGTAAAAGCTAACTGTTACACATACCAACGCTGTAGGAACAACATGAAAGTAATGGCATGACCTTTCTGAAAAGAGACCATTGATAGTGGTTGCACCATGCTCCATAAGGAACGAAAAAAAATGATTATGATGCTGATGTTCCTCGCAATTATGTTTACAGAGAAGAAAACTGGAGCAGACATTTTTGGAAAGAAATTCCAGAGAGATAAATTCATTGACTGATGGTCTTTCAGCTCTCCCGCTTCCCTGGTGGAGTAAAGGCCTTCAACAAACCCCACTCCAAGCTTTCGTGTCTTGTGCCGTCTCCTCTTTATCGACTCCATGTCTGTTTTCAGTTCCCTTCTCCGTGTTTTTTTATTTATTTTTCTGCTTCCCTATTGTGGCCGTTGGCATATACTCAAGTAGAGATATGGCTGGTCATGTGCGCCAAATCACGTGTGACCGTGTGTGATATTTTATAGACATATTTATCGTATATTGGATTTCGTTTCACTACCCTTCACCAGGCAGATTATGATAATAGTGATGCTATGATTTTCTATATTCACAATAGGACAACAGCTCACAAACACTGATGAGGGATGATTCAACTCGGCGAGTGACTTCACTCGGACAGCGATGATTACAAAATTCAAACGTGTATTTACAGCTTCAATTCATTTGTTGAGAATACGTCATACTCGATCTTCCTCAATGGCACTCTATGTCTAAGGTCGCTGTTCGTCTGTATTTAAATGCTGCCCCTAACTGCCTTTGGTGGTCATGGCTGGAGAACCACTGCTGTCAATCAATTTTATTCTGTCTTTGAAAACTCTTCATTTCAGTATCAATGTGACATCATGGACATATCTTATTCTAGCTCTGTCTCTCTTCAATCTGTTAGTAGGTGCTGTAGTGGCGTATCTTGAAAAGACTGGCCTAAACCGCCAGGGGTAATAATTACATCCCACGTCTATTCTTCCCTACTTGTCACGTTTAGTTGCTGTCTATGATTCTGCACTTCGACTAACCAGTTTATCACTGCAGATTACCTCACATACCTGTCTTCTTCTTCTCTTCTTCCGTCCTTAGCCACCGACCGTCAAAGCAGTCAGTGGCCATTACGCCTAGTGGCGTCTTAGGGCAACAGCAGATAGGTTTTCTTCGCCATTGTTTCCCATCACGCCTAGTGGCGTCTTTAGGGCAACGGCAAATCAACCCATTTGCTGTTGTTTCCGTAATCGAAGTGACTGGCAAACGGGTGATCAGCCCGTTGTGTTCACATACCTGTGGGTCTTGTAAACTCTCACATTTCCTCGAACTGGCGACACTGTCTCTCTTATCATTATGAATACACAAACGTATCTATCAGCTACAATAAAGGTGTTCAAAACGACTTAATGGCTAGGCAAATAGTTCAATAGCTTTTCTGTGAACACAGAACCAACCACCATCAGTGGCTTATTCGCCCGAATGTACCATTAAACTGCGTTTACCACTTCAAAACTTTAATGCAGCAAAAGGTTTGCTACCTCCGCTAAGCGCGTTCAAAATCAGACTGTTTTAAACAAAAAGCTCCGATTTTCCATTACAATTTTCTTCGCGAGCTTATCGATTAATATCGTTCACCCACTACCATAAAATCTCATGCAACCTATTTCGTTCACACCGCTCGAACTCATTAAAATCCCAAAGGGACGTAATAATATCTCCCTTTGCTAACTAAGTCAATAAGCCCTGCATTCTACTCTCTCTAAGTTACCTTTAATAGCGTATGCAAATTTCTAAGACCGTAACCACCGACATCTCGACAATCTACTAGCCTAATCCCCGACCTTTTCTTAAGGCGTGCCATAACAGACTTAGCTCCCTTTGTCCTAAAACCAAGAACTTATAATTTTATCTCCAATTTAATGAGGTCTAATAGTGCGTTACCACTGTACGCACATTTTCTAGACAAGATTTTCCTACTCGATCGTTTATTTTTATATTGACCTCAACCTCACTGTTACACTATTTTTCTCGTAACCTTAAGTTTCCAGAACAGAGGCTACCATGTAATGACATCAATTAATTTTGTCACTGTGTCCTATCCATCTCCAGAGTCTTCTCTGGCTCCGCTGGTACTAGCTTGCATCTTTCCATCAGTTCCACATTGATGATCTTCTCATAAAAAGACCACCTTTCTATTCTGTGCAAGCATCTATTTATGAAAGGCTAAATGCATTACTTATACTGATTTTTTTTCTGTTGCTTAATTATAATTGCCTCCGAAAAAGTTCTATTAAGTTTGCGCAACACAAATCAATTCAGGAGTATAATCTCAAGTAATGTTCATATTCTTGGCTCGGAATCTCTTTCCAGAGAATTATATTCCAAATAACTTGAGTTTTCTTATCAGAAACCTCTTATTCTAGAAAATTAGGTTCGACATATCCGCAATGTGGTTATCCAGATCTCGAACTCCATATTCTAATGGACATTATGAGAAGTAAAATATCATCATAACTTGGTGATGAACAAGACTGATTTCTAGAAGACAAAGGCTTAAACAACGCCATATATATACTGAAGCACATTAAAAACGCACCACTATTATATATACTGATGCCGAGAAGCTGGCAAAAAAAAGTGTGGGAATGGATTTTCCCCGTGTTTGCCATGAGGTAGAGAGCGAATGGCTGCTGGAATGGAAAGTGCAAGATTCAACCCATGGGTGTGTGTACAGACTACATGAAAACGATGAAAGTTACACGTGCAACACGATTCTCAACAGCTATGACCCTGAAAATGTGTACGCGTTGTGGCAGTATACTCGGTATAAAAAAGGCCGTTGAGACAAAACACCCAGTACATGTGCTTGAAATGCCACGACTATCTGAAAACGACCGCCAACGAGCCATTGGTATGTTGGAGACCGGAATGAGCTCGCGGGCCATTGCCAGAAGGATGAATTGCCACCACAGCACTATTGTACGTCTCAATGAACGTTACGGAACCACTGGCAGTGCCCGGGATAGACTTCGGAGTGGCCAACCACGAGTTACTACCCCTGCGCAAGATCGTCATATTGTGCTGAGTCACCTAAGGAATTGACTCTCCCGGCAAGTCAAACAGCAAGAGCAATAGTGGGTAGACATGGGCAAGTCTCTCGAATGACAGTCATACGACGACTCAGAGATACAGGCCTTACTGCAAGACGACCTTATGTTGAGCCAAACTTGACTCACAGACATCGTTAGCAGCGCCTGCAATGGGCAGAGCAACATATCAGATGGACTAGACTGCAGTGGAATGCTGTCCTATTCACAGACGAGAACAGATTCAACATATCCTTTGCAGATGGACGTATGCGGATTTAGCGACGGTGTGAAGAGCGCTTTGCAGATTGCTGTGTCAACCGATTTCGAGGTGGCAGTATTCACATTTGGGGAGGATTCAGTTTTCACCATCGCTTGCTTCTTCACGTCTTCCGTGGAAATGTTAATGCTGTGACATATCGAGATGAGGTTATGGATGCACTGGTTGCTCCTGCGTTCACAATTTATCCAGACTTGCAGCTTCTCCAACCAGGATAACGCACGTGCATTTTTTTGTATTTTTGGTTTTCTCCCTTGCCTGCACAGAATGCAATGAATTTCATAACAATCAAATGTACAAATTAATGACCAGCATGGATTCATAGGAAAATGAATAAAGACTCCAAATATCGTTAGTATTTGCTTTATAGACTTTACAAAGCAATTTGACAAGGTGAAACATGAAAACATGAAGCAATAATCAAAATGTTAGGTAGCGTTAACATTGATAGCAAAGACCTAAGAATAATATTAGCAACAAACAGAGGCTATAAGAATTCGTGGGCAAATAGAAACGATTCAGCGCGTAAAACAAGGTGTTAGGCAGGAATGTGTGCTGTCACCCAATCTGTTCACTCTGTGAATGGAAGGTATACTTATATTCATAAGGGACATGTCAGGAATACCTACTGGTGGACATACTATAAACAACTTGAGACACGTTGATGCAGTCTTAATAGCAACAAGTGAACAATAGTTACAGGAAATGAATGGAGACGCAAAGTGAAAAACAAATAAAGGCCATATCCTAAAAAGCAGCATAGCTGAAGTAGTTGTCAACCGCAAGAAACGTACTTTACCAGAATGCACCATCAAAATAAATTGGACAATAAATTTAAATATATGTGCACGTTAATAAGCTCAGATAGAAGATGCAACTCAATGGTAAAGAGAAGAATAGTCCAGCCAACAGAAGTGTTCTACAAGACGAAAAGCATTAAAACAACAAATCTTCGTCAAATGACTGGGACATCTAATAGCGATTTTCGCATATTAATATTCCCATGGTAATATATACATATTAGTTCACATGTTAGTAATGAAAAATATAGAATGTAAAATGACAACTTACGCCAATCCTGGCTCACAGACTTTTTGCTCAGATGAATGAAGTTAAGGCATTTGCCGATGCCTTTTGACACGTGTACTTGGAGTCGTTAATTTTTAACTTTAATTCCCCCTCTGACTCCGTGTGTTCAGTTTCCAAAGATATTTCGAGTTTCCTTATTTAAAATGATAGAGATTTCATGGGCTGTTTTGTGAGTTCTGATAAATACTCCAATAAAAAGGTCCGGTCTGATAAAATGAAATTTTGAATTATAGGCTTCACTCTGGCAAGGTCTGAATGTGTAGTCTTGGCAAAAATCTTCACAGTAAATTTGACTGACTGAAGCGTCAGGTTATATTCACTGTCCTCCCTCGCATCTGTTTGTTATGAAGCTAACGAAAAGCTCCAATCATTTCAAACATACTGGTTGGGGGTGGGGGAAGGGGGGGGGGGGAGGAGAGGGATTTCAAAGTATTTCTGACATGGAAAAGTTTTGAACGTAATGCAGAGGTCACCTTTCCCATATATGGCATAAAAATATCTAATCCTTTGTGTACAAACTCACAAACATGTCGGTAAACTCACACGACAACGTGTGTAAGATGTAACAAGTAATCTTGTCATAACAAGTCGGAAAGGAAGCAATTAGGTCTTCCGTGTCTGTCCTAAACGTGTTACCCAGACACGTAATCTCTTATCAGTCACCCTGGCCATTATCAGCGATTAGCAAATACGCTAGCGATTTGTAGGGTTATTCTGTATTCTGTTGTCGGCTGCACCTGCGAGTTAAATAATCAAACAGATATGCTGACTTATCCCAGAGACGGGTGTAAGAAGGAAAATACTAAATATCTGCTACACATACCAGAGAAAGAAAGAAAGAAAGAAAGAAAGAAAGAAAGAAAGAAAGAAAGAAAGAAAGAAAGTGCGACAATTGAAAGCACGCAATAAAAATCAGTACAAAAATGTAACTGATACCGCTATAGTGAAACAGAGATCGAGAAGATTCGCCCCATTATGTCACAATTTTAAAAGCAGACATACCAAAATGCAGTGGCGCGCCCAACAGCACCGGCGTTATTTTTTTTTTCGTCGCTGTAACCTCTTAATGTTCTCAGTCATCAACACAGTTCTTCTACACTTCTGTCTTTTCTCGTGATCTCTCTTCGTGCTTTTATATTTAACTTCGTTTTCAACTCCAGCGGTACAGGAGACGAGAAGGAGACGGTGGCGATGGAAAGAAAACAACATTGCCGAAACCTGTTGATAGCATTACAATGCGATCCATGTTGGGTAGTCCCCAGGCTAAGACAGGTAACAGGTAGATGCAAACAGACAAACACTCGGACATGACACAACTGGAGACAGAATAAAAAGGATAAAGAAAATTTGGAAAAACCTTAAGCGGGAAGGCACATGACGGGGGGGGCTTAGAAGGTAAATGTTGAAGGATTATGCTCCTCCCGCATCATTATGATCACCCTTCAGCTCCCCGAGGAGCATAGTCCTTCAACAAACGTATGCCAAGTCCTGCTGTCCTTTAAGTGACTTGTCCGTATTTTTATTTGTTTAAGTTGTCTTGGTGGCTTAAAATTCCTACAGGATAGGGTAACCGGTCACATGCGCAACATTAGATGCCATCTACGACATGCATGGTAGGTTACAGCGTTACTAATCTGTACTCCCCTTTTGGGGACTAATAACAGATGGGTGACGACTTAAAGGCAGCCAAAGTTAATTATGAAGATTTCATAACTACTATTAACGTCATAAATATTCTTGTTATTGATGTACGCCATCAAATATCTAGAAAACTGTTAACATTTACGTGGGTGTTAACCTTCTCTTTGCAGCCACCACCACATTCATTAACGCGTAAATCATTCTTACCACCAGTACCGTCTTTGTTATAATAAACGAATAAGTGATTATAGCCATTACCAGCTTTACTGTAATAAGCATCACCGTCATTGCCACAATTTGCACAGTCACAAATATTATTGTCGTCGTTACAGTAAAATTAATTATACTTTGAGCAAATAATCACAATAATTATTACTAGACATTCTTGTTACCTTGAAACATAAATCCGGTGAACCCAGCCATAGCACAAGACCTGAAGTAATCAGCTGACCCGGCTGGATGCATCTCAAAGTGTTTTATTCTGTTTGCCACTCGGCGGTTTTCCTTGAACTTTTACATCCAGAGTACATATTTAACTTAAGAAGGATACTGTCCACATGTTGGCATTCAATGACATTCATCTACAGAAGATAATAGTCTATTTCTTTGATGGTCAGCGTAAACCGATGGACACAACGCTTCTTACAGATTTGGCAATTGCACATCCTTCTTTTCTCGGAGAATAAGAAATGCCATGAACTCTTTTCTGTCAGTCTTTAGTAGTTAATATATATGTTGTTACTGTATTCCTATGTTTCAAATTTGTGAAGTAATTCCCGATACTAACCACCTTGTACTAAAGTACATATGGGCAAAAATGACTTGAAGTTTACAACTAACTTCAATAAGATACCCACTGTGACGTCACTACCGCAGGCTAACGTTATCTGGTAACAAGGCATCGATGTCAACAAATAGTGAATCTTCGATGTTAACATTACTAAGTATGTCCGCAGTGTTGACAGTTTTAAAGCTACCATAATGTTTTAAACGTTAATCTCGTGTAAACAACCCCCTAACGCCATCACCAACACCCTGACAATACGACAGATAGATTTTATTGTTACATTCTAAAAATCAACCTCTAGATTGACGTCATTTGCTTCTTCTCAAATTCCATAATGCTAATCTTTCTCTACTTCTTCAAGCACCATGCCTGGTGGCGTAAGCGATCCTGTCTCTCCACAACTTTGTGTCTACAGTTTTGTTAATCAATTGTGTTGTTGACTTATGTCCATACCATGATGTCACACTGTCCAGTATCTCCTCTCTTTGTCGTCCTCTCTCTTTTTTTCCTTCAATCTTTTCTGTTGTCTCGGTATATTCCATCTTCCTTCTTCTCATAACAAGCTCAAAGAAACTGGATTGCTTCCTTCTGACGTGAGGAATAAGCTTCTTTTGCACACTGGCCTCTTTCAGGGCATCCTCATTACTCATTTTAGCTCTATGGTATTTGTAACTTCTTCTGTAAAACCCCATCTCTGGTTGTGGTATGTAGTGCTTTTCCTACATGTTTAATAATTGTCTATGACTCACTTCCCTATGTCAGGATTGGTTCTATACAACAATGAAGAACTTTATTTCTTACTTTCGTTAACAAAGTGTTGTTGCATTAAATACTTTTCATTTTATAGAATGCTGCTTTTGTCAGGGCTATTCTACTCCACTTTTGAGATGCCTCTTCTATCAGGTGTTATTAAGGTGTCTAGGGTAGTGATAGTATATAAAAAATAAATAAATACAATAAAATAAAAATTTGGCATGGACTCTGTGACATTTTATATGCGTTACTACATCAGGAGACGGTAATAGGTTTAACATTTTCACAGAAATCAATAGAAAGACATAATGTAAAGGTACTAAATACGTTTTGATATGAAAAACCTTTCTCACAACTTTAATGCGGTTTTACTTCGGGTTTCACAATTAGCAATAACAAACATATAAATAAGAAAGAAAGAAAGAAATAAAAACTCAATAGAGACTTAAGTGAGGTAGTGGATTGAGAATCAGCAGCACTGTCTCGTGGGGAATGAAAAACTCGGGGCAATCAGAATAAGATAACAAGGAAACTTGCAGACGGACTGGACACGTTCTGAAAAATGTCTGCAAACCTTAAAAACGATAATCTCAATAAACTCACAAGGCAAGAGATGGAAAGATCACCCGAATCGACGAAGCAAAATCCGAACTTTTAACACAAATTTAGGAAATAATTGGATGCGAGTTCGAAAGACACGTCAAAGACAGGAATTTCTGAACCAGGCCAAGTTAACGAAGTATGATACAAAAATGAGCCAAAAGGAGCTAAATTGTGAATCATCAAAAACAAGCAATTTCTGTAATAAAACTGCACCTGAGAAAAGCAAGCCCTATCTTGTCATTCATTCATTCATAACCCTCCACTCCCAAAGGAGCATAGACCTTCAACAAACACATGCCAAGTCCTCCTGTCACGTGCCATCATCTCAAGTTCTTTCCACTTTCTCCTATCATTTTCACCTCTGTTTCCAGCTCTCTTCTCCGTGTGCTTCTTGGTCTACCTCTGCCTCTCTTGCCCTGGGGGTTCCAGAACAAGGACTGCCTTGTAATGCTATCAACAGGTTTCCTCAGTGTGAGTCCTATCCATCGCCATCGTCTTCTTCTCATCTCTTGTTCCACTGGCACTTGTCTAGTTCTTGTCATCAGTTCCACGTTGGTAACCTTGTCATACCATTTTAATCCCTCTATTCTACGCAAGCACCCATTTATGAAAGTCTGTCGCTTTTTGGTTGTTGTCTTTGTTGTTCTCCATGTCTCAGAGCCATACAATAGGACTGACTTCACATTTGAGTTGAAGATTCTTATTTTCGTGTTCGATCCGATTTCTCTTGATCTCCATATATTTCCCAATGCAATGAAAGCTCCTCTTGCTTTTTGTATTCTTATTTTGATATCACTGTCTGTCCCTCCAACTTTGTCTATATTGCTGCCAAGATATGTGTACGATTCTACATCTTGTATTGGTGCTTCTCCAAGTTCAACCCTGTTATCATTACCTGCATTTATTCTCATTATCTTTGTCTTTTCCCTGTGTATTTTCAGACCCAATTGCTGTGACCTCTCATCGAGTGTTTTCAATTTGTCCTGCATCTGATTACGGTTATGGGACAGAAGAGCTAAGTCATCAGCAAAATCCAGATCATCCAACTGCTAAGTCAGAGTCCACTGGATTTCATTTCTGTTGTGTGTTGTCGATGTTCTCGTAACCCAGTCTATTGCTAGTAATTGACTTGTCCATGTTTGTTGAAGTTTTTTGTAGTTTAAATTTTTTACAGGATGGGGTAACCGGCCCCATGCCCAACCCTCCTTAGTCGCTTTCTACGACATGCTTGGCAGGGAATAGTGTTACTATTCTTTGCTCCCTTTTCGGGCCCCGGTAACACACATGTTATAAATTGTTTAGCTAGGAAGCTATCTTGTCATACATGTTATAAATTGTTTAGCTAGGAAGCTATCTTGTCATACATGTTATAAATTGTTTAGCTAGGAAACTAGTAGCAAGCCTTCTAGCAAACTTAACTACTTATTCAGTAACCAGTTATTATTGTTGTTATATTTTCTATGCGAAATTTCGTACATTATCCTACGACTAGGAAACACATTAAATTCGTTCTAGTTGAAAACTGTAACGTTCATCTTACTATCAGCTCATCAATCAATCAATCAATCAAAATCCTTAGGCTCTCCAAGGTGCATAGGTGTTCAGCAAACACATGCCAAGCCCTCCTGTCATGTGCCATCAGTTCAAGGTCTGTCTTTGTCTTCTTCGTTATTTTCACTTCTATCTTCAGTTCAGTTCTCCATATGTTCTTCTGTGTACATCTACTTCTCTAAACCTTTAGATTCTACAGCGAGCAGTGCCAGGTAATGCAATCAACAGGTTTCCTGAATTTTTGTCCACTCGATCACCAGCGTTTTTGTCTCATCTTTGTTCCACTGGCACTTGTCTGGTTTTTGTCATCAGTTCCACATAGGTGACCTTGTCGTACAACTTCAATCTTTCTATTTTACATGAGCACCTATTTATGAAAGTATGTTACTAGCTTTTTTTGTTCTCCGTGTTTCAGAGCCATAGAATTGGACTGACTTGACATTCGAGTTGAGAACTCTTATGTTTGTGTTTGCCTTGATGTCTTTTG
The DNA here is from genome assembly GCA_024509875.1 of Oreohelix idahoensis. Classification (NCBI taxonomy): domain Eukaryota; kingdom Metazoa; phylum Mollusca; class Gastropoda; order Stylommatophora; family Oreohelicidae; genus Oreohelix; species Oreohelix idahoensis. The sequence goes on along the minus strand of JAMPIV010015250.1, from coordinate 3,825 downwards.
ATTTATCAATGCAATGAATACTTGTCTTGCTTATTTCTATACTATCAGTTCATACATGGCCTTTTTTCGACGCTCTAAACATATGAAATATTTTTGTGGAGTAGAACATTTTAACTTAAAGTTTTATTATATCGACATGTCCACTTTTCCACTTTCATCTTTTGGTTTCCAACTGCCATGCTCAAAACATTCTTGATGACAGTCCAGTCCCTAACAGGAAATTTAAATGTCACTAAACTTACAAAACAAAGTTGAGCTTCATGGAATTTAACAATAAAAATAAACTAAACGGGTTGTCATTTCACATTAGACAATCGTCGTTGGTCCCTGATCCTGTCACTGTGTCCAACCCAGTTGGTCATTTTCTCTTTTTTCCTTACCATTTTTTGGGATGTCGTTCTGACATAAAAATATTATCTTCAAGGGAAAGAGAAAACTAGTTTAAGAAGAACTTACTGTAATTATTTCATCTGATATATTTAATTTTTAGAAAGGGTTCATTGTTTCTGTTGAGAGAAAAATTAACAAAGACAACAACATGTAAACTTTACTATCCAGATGAAGACTAATTCTCAGAAAACAACCTAAAGAACTAAAGCAAGAAATAAAAGACAAAAGGTATACGCTTTCCACAGCTAAGATTTGGTGCTCTGTATGTCATTTACTGCAAAAGTTCCCAGGAAAATTATTGCAAAAACAAAACCAACAAACAAAAAGAAAGAAAGACAATAGCAAGTAGGGATATCAATTGATCGTAGCCAGGCAGACAGACCAAACACAAACAGGAATTATACAACCTTGTGTTGACTGTGAGATGACAGGCCTGGGATATGAACCCTATAATGCTACTTTATTAATGCGACCGTCACATATGTGATACCATTACATATTGAACCTAATGCTTCTTTATTAATATGACCGCCGCAGATATGATACCATTACATATTGAATCTAATGCTACTTTATTAAAAAGACCGTCACGGATATGATACAATGAAACACTGGCATACATACTGTAGACATACAACCTTAATCAATTTTGTTTAAATACTCTGAAAAAAAGGAATACCCAATATAATTAAACGTCTTTCTCCAGCTCCACCTCAGGCCATAAAAAAGCTGCTATGATTTGAATTCTCTTTTAGCTATAATGTTATATCATTTTATTTTTTAATTTTATATTTTAATATCTTCAGAGTAAAACTTTAAAAACTCCTCAGCTAAAGTATTTCAAATTTCACACGCAAGTAATTCTTATACAAAAGTACAAATCCCTAGTCTATATAGCACTGAGATGTAACTGCTTGTCTTTCATGCACTGATCCAGGTGGCAAAAGCTTTAGTGAAAAAAATCAATTAGGAAAGTAAATACAATGTTATCAATCTTTGTGTTTAACTCACTTTTTTAATAAGACCATTCGTGACATTTAAAAAGCCATAATATAAAATTTTTCACAGCTCAATCACAAAATATAATCACGTTTTCCGCAGGATATATTTAACGGCTAAACATGACTGTTTCCAGTGTATGCAAACTGAGACGAAATTCTAGGTCTCGCTATCAAAGCGGAACGACTTTTTATGGTCTTTTCCTGCAATCAATACTGAGGTTCATATTTTCTGAAGCAAGAAAATTACATAGGTACCTGATCTAACAAAAACTGTAACAAAGTTAACAACAGCAGAAATCGGAATTTTGTAATGAAGTCCTTCAGAGAACTCCAATTTGTTCTTAAGTACCACCACGTGCACATTCGATTGTTGTGCGATGTTCGCACATATTTGTATCACACATTAGACAATCGTACTTCTTATCACCAGAGTTAGTTAATAACTTTACAAAAACTGTTTGTCTCCGGAAAATTACACAGACTAGTTGTCTCTTGACCATCTTGAATCCGCTATTGTTATATCAATGTACTTGTCCGTTATTTCTCCTGATTACAGAATCACATAAATTTGAAAGTAACTATTTTTAAATTTCCCAACTTTATAAAGAATGAGAAGAATTTTTAGTAGCAGATTTATGTTTGCGTCTTTTCTTGTATGACAAGAGGAAAGCATAAAAATATTAGAGGGAAATATTCGTTACTTGGTTACACCCAAGCGACACCGCAGATTACACCCGGAAAAAAAAACAGCCAATCGGAGAAGCCGGTTCACCGATCGTTGCCGCCGGGTCGGCTAATCTTTGGACAAGCATAGGATCAATGGAGTGCTAGGTGACAAACTGAGCACGCGTCACCGCCGCCATGTTTACACGGGAAGCGCGCATGGGGTGCCTTTTCTTTCCCTCTGACGCGAAAGTTCCTTCCGGTCTCCGCATAGAAACCGGCAACAGGGTCTACAGCGGCCGGCATTCATCCCCGGCTTGCTGTTTGATGGGGAAATCATGTGAAGTATATGATTTAAACAAGAAGGAAAAAGCTTGCCTGAGTGGTATGCCTGCAGCAGTGAGAAAAATAGTATATCATCTAACCAGCGCATGATGAAAACTTTATGTATATTTAATACTGATTATATATATATATATATATATATATATATATATATATATATATATATATATATATATATATATATATATATATATATATAATTATATATATATATATATATATATATATATATATATATATATATATATATATAACTGACCTGGCAAGGATATCTGTAAATACTTTTGTATTGTGTGTTTATACCCATAATCGCATATAACATCTTCTTCTTTGATCTTTAGCCGCCGGCCATCAAAGCAGTCAGTGGCCATCACGTCTAGTGGCGTCTTGTACTTCAGGGTCAAAGCACAGCTGTTCTTGTGATGGCATCGGGGTTTCTTCTGAGGACATGGCCAACCCAACTTCAGCGTCTGCCAGCAATGATGGTGTGCATATCCTCTTGCTTGCTCCGAGTAAGCAGATCTTGGTTGGTGATGGTATTCGGCCAAAAGATTCGGAGAATTTTTCTTAGGCATGTTGTGTGAAAAGAGGACAATTTCGACATTTCCTTCTCTGTAACTCTCCAGCATTCCGCACCATAGAGAAGCACAGAAAGCACACAGCTCTGATATAATCTTAATTTTGTGCTTGGGCTGTATTGAGAGGACTTCCAGATGTTGTTTAGGCTAAAAAAGGCTCGCATATAACATAGCAAGATGATAATATCCTACGCAGCGAATACAGTACATGTAATTCATCGTCTAGACTAGAATATACTGACAAAACAAAATATTTAATTGTTAATACATTGAAAATGTGAAAATAAAATGACAATTTATAAGAACTTTATAATTATTGGAAACCACTCGCGCTGAAATGTCAATTTTCTTTATGGTTTGTTCTGTTTGCCTTTATTGCTGACAAAGTCATTGGGCCGATGTGGTCCTAAATGTTTTACATTTAACTTTTGTTTGCAAATAATTGTGTTGAGTGCAGTTAAACAAATCAAATTCGTTCACTGTAAAAATGGCGGTTAAATCTAAGAGCTGTGTTGTTAATAACAGGAACGTTAACAATTGAAGAAAGACAACTGCATTTATCTTAGGGATGGCATCCATTATCGCTTTTGACGTGTACTTGCTTGCACATATAAGCATATTTTCCCCCAACTTTGTGACATCTAGGTTTGTGACACAATGTTATCTCATTGTTAGGAATGGTTTCTGTTATCCACAAGTTTAGAAATGTTCTGAAAACGACGCTTGCGCATTAAGGAAGTGAGATTGGGACAGAATATCAGTGAAAGATTAATGGAAGAGAGAGCTAAAGTAGAATTAAATGTAGAAACATAGCTGCTATAATATATAAACGGAGACTTGTTATGTAT